>JAMKCH010015712.1:0-33335 GCA_023653785.1 Ophioderma brevispina
CCCGCGCACCCCACCGCGACGTACTCCTTCCCCGACGCAACCCTCCCCCTCCCTGACAACCCCAACCCTCCCCTTTGGCATCCCAACCCTCCCCTACCCTAACAAACCGATTTGAATGGGCCCAAGGTGACATAGTCACCAAGGTCACATATGTCACATCAGTCAAATGAGGTCATCAAGGTCACATGAGGTCACAAGGTCACATGGGTACAAAGGTCACATGGGTTACAAATCATAGTGTCACAAAGTCACATGAAATCACCAAGGTCACAAGTCACCAATGTCACACAGTCACAAAGGTCCAAGTCACCAAGGTCACTGGGGGTCACCAAGGTCTAATGGGTCTCATGAGTCACCAAGGTCACAAGTCATAAGGTTTACAGTCCAAAGGTCCACGAGGTCACATAGGCCCGAGGGTCACATGAGGTCACCAAGTACATGAGGGGTCACATGTCACATCCGTCCCATGAGTCACCAAGGTCATAAGAATCCCAAGGTCCAAAAAGCACAAAAGGTCACCAAGGTCACCAAGGTCACATGAGGTCACCCACTCGCCAACCGCACACCCCCTGACCCCACCCAATGCACACCCACCCGAGCCCCCTCCCGATGCAACCCCACCCAACCCCTCCCCGCACCCCCACCTCGCACTGAACACCCCACCCTGCCCGTGCCCCAACAAACCACCCTGCCCCTCCCCCATCACTCCACCCTGCCTCCTCTCCACCACCCCCCCGCCTGGCCCCCTCCCACACCCACCCTTCCCCTCCCCAACAACCCCACCCTACCCCGTCCATATGTTCACACAGAGATGTATGGTGTAGTTTTTCATGTAGAAAGGAATTTTCCGCATATCCGATGTACCATTTAGTTCGCTTCCATTTCATTCCCAAGATATAAATAAAAAACTACTGTTTTAGTGTTAACCATCAATATTAGCACAGTAATTGAATAGGCTTTGCAACATTTGTTATTCTTCTACCATCAAAACTGCAAGTTGTTTCCCACTGTATTGATTGGGTGGATAGCAAGTGCCAGGCTCTCACATCCAGTAGAAAACATGATACAAAAAATTAAAAAAGTTAAAAAACTTAAAAAAAGCAAAAAATAAAAAAAATAAACCCCTTATTTTTTTCAAAATCAAACAATTTTCAAGAAAACTAAGAAACAGCAATTTCAAAACTATGAATCCCTTACTATTGTTGTAGTATGTGGTCCGTACGGACAGTTATGAACTGAAATATTTGAATTTTGTCCCTTTTTAGGCTGCTTTTGTCCTATCACTTGTAGGGTTGTTGGTATACTTATACCTGATATAGACATACAAAAATCTGATGTTCTGATTTAGCAATCACTGATGCTGCCTTTAAGGGCTTGTTCCGATTTATGTGTATTGTGTTCTTTACTTGATAAGGATAGCCTGGCATTCTTTACTTGAATATGATCCCTGGCACTTGCACAACCCCCATCCAAGTACCGTGAGAAACCATTGCAGTTTGATGGTAAACGCAATAATTCATGTTGCATAGCCCTATTCATACGTGGCAATATTGATGGTTACCCACTAAAACGGCAGTTTTTTGTTATATCTTGGGAATGGAATGGATTGAAGGGCTCAAATTTCAGGACAACAATGTTATAAAACTAGGGCCTTCATCTGATATCAAATCGATACTACTTTCGGTAAATCAGGGGGGTCCCAAAGACGATCAGAACCCGCCCTTTTATATTTTATTATTTCCCAGTCCCATTGCTCTTGTAGGTTTTCTCCAGTTTTCCAGTTTTCTCCGGCACAAACTGGATTTGTCTTTTCTGATTGTAGAATGAAATATATATAGTTCTTACTGTCACAACAGTAGTGTTGGTGTGTTGTTAAGCTAATTACATTGTGTAATGTTGTATCACTAAACATGCCTTGGATAGGCCAAAATTCCTTTGCCACATGAAAGATCATAATGTTTGCATCTTTTATGTGAATCATATTGGTGTCACGGGGCATGTTGCCAATTCAATGGCATCTTTTAAATTTTTCAAAATAATAAACTGCCAATATATGGAGTTTCATAAGGCATATAAACTGTGGTAGAAAGCGGGTGGAAGAGCATCTGGGAGGACTTGCAGAGTATCAACTTTTGGGGGTTCTTCGGAGCTGAATTAAGGTGTCTGTGGTCTGGTGTAGTTTAAGTTGCACTTCTTAGTGCTCGTGGGGGGGGGGAAGGAAACATTCGGTGTGGGGACATATTTTACGCATCCCGTAAATATGATCGAGTTCACCTTGTTACATGCATTTCAATACCCATTGAAATGCAGCTCCAATAATTAAGATCTAGCCTCTTTCACCCTACAAGAGGGTGTTTTAAGGTCAATCCACATGCCCATTTTGGGAAAATTCACCTCAAAGGGTCAATTGATCGCACAAAATCCTATTCTTAACACATAAAACCTGACTTTAATGCTCATTTTAGCCCACCTAAGCGTTAGTACTAGGGGCACTGACACATTTTCACAAATTTCAATTTGCTCTCCAAATATATCCTAGGCCATGGGAAGAACAGATATATATTTTACACATAAAAATCACTACCCCAAAACAGATAGGGACATGGATATGGAGGATAAGACATCCAGGTAATTTGAGGCCAACTTTTCAGTTTTCCATAACTTTAATCAACAAATGTGTATATTACATGATTTTTTGACTCGTACTCACTGATATTACAACCACAAAGGTTATAGACCGGTCAAACAGTGTGCATAGCAGGAGAAACACTGCATCCCGGCGTGCATGTTTCTTGTTTTAAAAAAGACATTTTCGTAGTCTGCTGAATTTAACGTCATCGGCGTCGTTATTATAAAATCGTTCTGTTACCCCAAAGAAGCTGATTTGGTCTTAATCATTTCGGGTGAGGCTTTTGTATATAAAAGCTTTACAACCAGCACAATATCGATTTTGAAAATCTGGAGGGCGCACTATTTTTCATCTGTGCCAGTGTCTCTTATGCAATTTTATGCCTGTCTTTGTGGTTCTTAAACTTTTTGGAACACTTTTATACGAAGTACTGACATGGGTCTTTAGTACAGTACAGTATAGGCACATTGCTATGCATCATGGATTGATTCAACCCATCTGGCCCTACCATAACACCATATTACCATATTGCTGAAACATCCTAGCGAGACTGAATGACAAAATCTCTCACAATAGTCTTGTGCACAAAATTATTTTTTTTACTGTTAGGATCTATATTCTACCTGTTGATTTAGTAAAAATATACAATGATAGTAACACATTATATAATATTAAATGTTTGTTGATGAATAGAATTAATGAGATAGAGAAGCTAGCTATTTACAGAAATCCACAGCATTGTGAAAAATGTAGTGTGCAAAAATTTTATATTTGGTTTCTATTTCATATTTTGGTAATTAAGCAATTCATCATGAACCAATCCATTGCAAAGCACAGCTGTTTGACAGTCTCCTCATTATTATACAAAACCAAAATAAACAAAAATATCACTAAAAACGGGCGAACACAGTTTGGGACAACTATATTTGGATTATTTATTCACTAACTACATCCTGTGTTAAATTTTAGAAAATCATGCGAGCACACATGTGATTTGTCTTAGAAAGCTAAGTTATGTCTTTATATGGAAAATGGGCATATAGAGGCACATAACATATAAATCACGACCTTTCTAGGCCTATATATGGCATGATTCCCCCAATGGATTTTTAGGATTTTTGCAGAGGTAATAGCTCTGCATGTCCCTCTATTGTATCTGTTGTCAAATTGTATTGCCATGCTTAAAATTGTTTTCTACAAATAAGAGACATTGTACAGATTCAACAGCTGTGTGAAAGCAGTATGGGAGTTTTCATGTGTCACAAATTTTAGTGTCACTCAGGAAACAGTGGCGTAGCCAGAGGGGGGGCAGGGGGGGCAGTGCCCCCCTGTGGGGATCTTGCCCCACCTCTTGTCCCCCCTGAAAAATTAGTGATTACATAGGCCATATACTATACTACACAAAATTTTAATATATGCTGGCCCCCCTGAAAATATGGGTGCCCCCCCTTTGCCCCCTGAAAAAAAAGCTGGCTCGCCACTGAATCATGAAATATGAAAGCCACAATCAGTCATGTTTTTTCCAAAATTCAAATTGCCCATTTTTGTTCTCTAAATTATTGAGTGTTAGGTCATAGAAAACACCTTATACGTTCTTTGTGGAAAAATATACACGGCATTATACAGTGGTTTAAAGATGCCATTTTCCCGGTGCCATTTATGATGTTGTTTTTTAATAATAAAAGTTGGGATCCCATCTTCATTAGTATACATGCATAAAGAAATTGTCATTTCTTGAAAAATATACAGGTTAGCTTAGTCAACGACAGGGGTCTTTTTAACTATGACAATTGACTTTTGAAACAAATAAAGGGGACACGAATTTTGTTTATATTTGGAAGAAATCACTGATAGTGGCTTTTAAAAATGGGCTGTATCTAAAATCAATTTTAGTTATATATAACTAATTTTTGCTTGATCACATTATGCTTTATCTATAAACATAAAGTACTAATATAATAATGCATACGTAACTTGGTTTTTTGTATTATAACATTTCTACTTACTCAATGTATTAAAATCTGGGGGGAGCCCTCCCATTCTTGCGGGGGGGGGGGGGCGGGGGATGACTGCAGTAAGGCTGTTAAGCCCCCCACATTTTCAGCATCACACTGTCACCCAAAGACCCAAAATTATTTGAAAATGTCACCCAAAGACCCCATATTTTTTTTTAAAATTTACCAAACGTCACCCAAAAAAAAAAAAACTGGGTTTTGAAGTGTCAGCATTACACCCATATCCATGTAATATGTGATTGCCCCCCCCCCCCCCCCCGATTTAAAAATCTAAATACCAGCAAATTTATGTTAAGCTATAAAGGTGCTTGTTCCGAGCTATGACTATTGTTTCTCTGAATGATATGAGGGCCTGACATACTCCCATCAAGTACCATGGAAAAAAACTTGCGGTTTTGATGGTAGAAGCAAAATGAATATTGGCAAAGCCCAATTCAATACGTGCTAATATTGATGGTTAACCATTAAAATGGCAGTGTTTTGTTGATATCTTGGGAAGGAAATGGATTTGAAGGCTTAAATTCGACGATAATGTGAAAAAATATGGTCTTTCATCTGATATTAAAATCGTCTACTTCCGGAAATCAGGGGGTCCCAAAGACGATCGGAACACGCACCTTTAAAGAGACACAAGGACATTTCCAAAAGAAGGACCCCAAATATGTTTTGAATCCTGTTGGCTTACCAATGTATTAGATCAACTAAAGTGAAAAAGCTGTCATTATGTAATAAAATCATTAAGATGATGATTAAAAATTTCTGTTGTGCACAGCAGAAAAATCAAAGAATACTTTTTCTAAAGGTGGACGATTATGATAGAAGATAAGTTCAAAAAATATAAACATTTCACGTTGTGACAATTAGCGACCCGGGTCACTAGTGACCCAGATGAATTCATCAGACTTGTATGGAATTAACTGATAATTCTGAAGTTATTCCATACAAGTTCTGATGAATTCATCTGGCGTCACAAGTGACCCAGGGTCCTAATTGGTCACAACCCTAAACCTTCAATAAAACCTTGCAAAAAATTCCGGCTAGGTGTTTTACAACGAGCGTGAAATAAGAAATTTGAATCTGACAAAAAATCATTCTCCTCCTGTCCCTTCTGAGGTGCATGGCACCAATTTTAAGATTCTGATATAGGACCATTTCAATTTGTGTGTTTCAGAAAGCTTTTTTTATATACATTTTTTCATTAAAATGTTAATTTCCATATCTTTTTTCTTCGCACCAATGCTATAAGAGGCAAATTTACAAATTCATTGTGCCTACATTTTAAAAAGCTACATCCATTTAAAGCTGAATCAGAGATTCAAAAAATTTTTTGTTAGTAATTAAAATAGTAATCTAGGAAGTAACGATAGTTACCTAAAAGGCTTAATTCCAAAGTTAGAGATGAATAGATTTTCATTGTCATGCCAGTTAAATATTTATGCACAGTAAACAGTGCCATAGGATACCGTGTATAATAAAATTCTCAATCCTGGAATTAAAACAAAGTTGTAATTTCCTATAGTAGAACTTCCATTTGAGCTTAGTTATTCGCACAATGAGTAGCTATGGACAAGCATTATGTTTACGTAAAAAATGATTTGTTTGAAAATGAGCACGCCCTCATCGGAATCTCTGAGTCGGCCTTTTAGTACAAGTCTAGGAGAATACCTGGTAAGGGAAGACATACAAGAGCTCCCGCAGAATTACTAAAAGTTATGTATACATTTTGGCTGGTATACTGAAAGGCAGTCTAACTTTAGACTCGGATTTAAACCAGGATTAGTCCTACATGATTTGACCTTTTGTCTTTATAACATACTCTCAAAATGTGCTCTATTGGGTGAGAAAATCCTTTCACAGTTTGTTAAGGAAAAGGTCCACGAATGTAGCACTAACCATGGTTTAAACTTGGTTAATGCATTCAGGAGCTATGTTGTGTGCATATCTAAGTGCTTTCTTTGAATGCGTGTGGCGTATGCCAGTGCTTTCAGATGACCCTCAAGATTGAAAGTTGAGGGCCTCTGAATATCATACTGACAGGCCGTAGCCAGATTTTCAGGGGTGGATTTTTGGAAAATAGGGAAGATTTTTCAGGATATTTTTATGGGGTGAATTTTTGGGAAGTCCTTAATGAATCAACTGAAAACTGTCATTTTGGGAGGTTAAGTTGTGCTGTTGTTTTCTCTTTGAAGTTCCCCCTCACCTGGACTACGGGCCTGCCACACGACATCATCGCGAATGTTGGGAGACAATAGCAACTACATGAGCATTGAAGCACTTGTAATATCTTAGGCATACTAACATCTCACTATCGTCACAATAAGACAGTTGTTCAGGGTGAATGTGGCGGTGTCGGTGGTGCTGGTGGCGCTGGGCTGGTGCCGGTGACCCTGTGGACCATAGGAAGTATCTGAAAGCTTTGTTGATAGTCTATGGTGAATCTTTATCAAATGTAAAGCAAGAAAAAAAATAAATTAGAGAATAAAAATAGGATTTTATCTAATAGTGTGATATTTGGATGGGCAGTCCAATACTTGAGTAGTGGAGACGGCGCAGCACTATGATAAAAATATTGCACTGCCCATCCAATTATATGACATGATATGATGGTCATTCTGATTTAGTTTTGGTTGTTTTAATTGCAAAAAATATTTTATTTTACTAATATTAGTGAAAAAGGCAAAAATTTCCCAACTGTAAAAAATTGAACCAACCCATTACTACTAGCTGCGTGCACTGTGTAACCTTAAACAGTTACCCTTGCATGACAACGCAGCATCTAATTATCGTCTCATATTAGATAGGCAACAAATCAATGATATAGGTGAGTCAAAAAAAAAGTACAACAATTGGAGCGGATTTTTTTCATGGAAAATCCATGTTTGCTATTCATATATTTTCTTCTTGTAGTACATTCCCTGTTGTAGCACTCATATAAAAATTACGGCATTAAAATGGATTAACGCGTTTCAAAAGTTACAGTGCGGAAGTGAAAGTACCCGATCTGAAAGACCAAACAAGTTACACGCAAGAGTAACCCAAATAGTACTCTTGGTTTTACGTTGGGCTTTGGGTTTGCAGCATATCTCCATTTTAACATTTGGATTAAATGTCAGGGAACACAAGTGACGTAACCAGTCTGTAGGTTAGGGCGTGGAGGGGGAGTGCGGGCTACGCAATCAAAATCTTTGCCCCCTCCTGCCAATAATAGAGCTCAGGAAAAGTAATAAATGAAAGTATTGACAGGTTTACTGAAAGGCAGTCTAACTTTGGACTCGGGTTTAAACCAGGGTTAGTCCTACATGATTGGACCTTTTTTCTTTCCAACATACTCTCAAAATGTGCTCTAACGGGTGAGAAAAATCCTCATGGATGGGCCGTTTCGGCTCATCTATGAGGATTGTCTCATCCGTTACATAACTTTTACAGTATTTTTAAAGGAAAAAAAGGTCAACTCATGTAGGACTAACCCTGGTTTAAACTTGGGTCTAAAGTTAGACTGCCTTTCAGAATACCAGCTTTTGATTTTTACAAGTCATTGGCATCCATGCATTAAGGCAGCTATTTTGTGTGCATATTTGTTTAAATGTACGTGAGCGTATGCCAGTGCTTTCAGATGACCCTCAAGATTGAAAGTTGAGGCCTCTGAATATCATACTGACAGGCCCGTAGCCAGGATTTTTACAGGGGTAGATTTTGAAAATAGGGAAGCTTTTTCAGGATATTTTTATGGGGTGAACTTTTGGGAAATCCTTAATGAATCGACTGAAAACGGTCATTTTGGTAGGTGTTTTTTTCAGAAGATCCCCTCCCCTGGCTACAGGCCTGCACACTGATGTCAATGACTGTTAGGAGACAATAGCACTACACTGAGCATTGAGGCACTTGTACCATCTTAGGCATTACTAACACTCTCGCCATCGACATCAAAAAGACAGATGTTCAGGGTGAATGTGGCGGTGTCGGTGGTGCTGGTGGCGCTGGTGCTGGTGCCTGTGGACCCTGTGGACCATAGGGAAGCATCTGAAAGCTTTGTTGATTGGCTATTGGGGAATCTTTATCAAATGCAAAGAAAAAAAGAGAATAAAAGATAGGGTTTTATCTAATATTGTGTCATATTGGAAGGGCAGTGCAATATTTTGAGTAGTGGATACCAGCGCACACTATGAAAAAAAATTGGACTGCCCATCCAATATGACATGATATTATTCTCGTTCTTATTTATATAGTCCATTTATCTTCCTCGAGTCAGTGACGTCAACGCGTCCAGACAGATGTTTTGCGTGTGTCTTTTCGTACCGCCTTTATACGTGCGCGTGTTCATGCCAGGTCTTTGATTTAACGGCCGCGATTTAATGCTGCCACCACTGCATAACACTCTGACGTCACTGACCCGAGGAAGATAAAAGTACTATAGTTTTGGTTGTTTTAATTGCAAAAAATATTTTTATTTCAATAATATTAGTGAAAAAGGCAAAAATATTCCCCCACTGTAAAAAATGAACCAACCCATACAAGCTGCATGCACTGCATAACCTTAACATGTTAACACTTGCATGACAATGCAGCCATCTGCTTACTAAACCCCACCCACTGAATAAGAATAATGAAATAAGAGAGCACATATATGTTTGAACAAACTCAACAACTTGCCAGAGGGTTAAAGCAAATTCAGTGTGGTATCGAGCTAAAAGGAAGAACTGTATATGTGTTTTGTAGACTTGGAGAAGGCATTTGATAGAGTACCGAGGAAAGTGATGAAATGGGTGATGAGGAAGAGAGGGATACCAGAAGTAATGGTTAGAGCAGTCATGAGTTTCTATGAAGGAGTTGAGGATGGAGGATGCATTGAATCAGGTGAAGTGGAAGGAGGGAGTAAGGGCGGTTGCTGCGAGTGTGAGGTGAATCCGGCCACCCTCGTTCACGGGGACAAAACCGGATTTAAAACTTTGGATTTACTACATCCACAAGCTGTATGAAAACGGCACACCGGCAGGCCCGCTAAATGGTCAACATAATTATTTAAGAATGCAGCAGATGTATTTTTTTTAAATCTACACCTATCAAAGATATCTTCACTTTAATTTGACAATGTACTGGATGAGTTAAAGCAGCACTGGCACATTTTCAGAAAATAGGAAATTTCAATTTGCTCGCAAATGATAGTCTAGGCCATTGGAAGAATAGAGATATATTTTACACATAAAAATAACATACCCAAAAGCAGATAGGGACATCAATAAGAGGCTAAAGACATCCAGGTAATTTGTAGGCTAACTTTTAAGTTTGCCGTAACTTTAATCAACAAATGTGTCTATTACATGAATATCATAGACTCGTACTCATTGATATTAAAAACCACAGACCGGTCAAACAAGGTGCATGCCATGAGAATCAACTCTGGCGTGTGTTTTCTTGTGTTACACGTCATTTCCGCGTCATCGTCGGCGACATTAATTATAAAATTGATGTTTACCCATAAGTGCGCTTCTTCTTCTTAGCATATCCACAAGTCATTGGTAATGGCCTGTGGTGGTGTCAGGATTTATTCAGCTGAGTAAGCTGATCCGGGGCCGCATGTATCTATGATACGGATGCTCCTAACATGGCCCACATTTTGAAACTGGGGCGGATTGGGAACAGTCAGTCAGGGGTTTACACCCTACTCTTATTCGACACTGACTGTGATGTACATGCATAGTTGTGACTCTCTGTACACATGACCGACGGATTAATGTCCCCTCCGAAGGACGGGATTCTTTCATGATTCATTTGCCCAATTCCAAGTGAACCATGGAGGAGAGCGGTATTCTGTATTTAATCAATAGCTCGTATACAGATTAAATCCAGAATTGAGCACCCGAATAAATCCCAGCAAGTGACCCCACCGGGATTCGAACCCGGGATGTTTTGGTAAATATGCGCCATAGGCAAGCATCCTAACCGCAAGGCCACGCTCTCCCACTAAGCGCGCTGATTTGGACGTAATAATTTCAGGTGAGTGTTAATGTATATAAAAGCTTTATAACCATGCAAAAATATCAATTTTGAAAAATCTAGAGGGCGCACTATTTTTCAAATGTGCCAGTGTCTCTTTAATGCAAAAATTAGCTTTCAGGCAGTGGCATAAATTTCTTTTTGACATGGAGGGGGTGGGGGATGAAAATTTATGAATAAAACCGGGTTTGCTGACAAGATCTGTTACTAGCATGTGTGTGGGGTGCAGTTGTCCCCCCCCCATTCAACAAAAGTGCTTAAAGGTCCACTCTTTGCTGATTTTTTTTATATAAAAAGGTCCAAAATAAACAAAAATACTTAGCTTACTCAGTTAAATAAATCCTGACACGACAACAAGCCATTATCAATGACTTGTGGATACACTAAGAAGAAGTGCATAACAAAAGAGAATTTCGCCTTAATGCTGAATTAGTCAAATAATAATAATAAACATTATGGCAAAAAATACATAATTCATTAGCTCATGAATGAATTTTCTTAATTTGGACTACAGGCTGTTAGCAAACCTGGTAAGGACAGCTTATAATACAAATTTTCCAAGTTGGTGCTTTTTGAGGAAGATTTTCCTGGTTGGTGGTGAAAATTTCATGTTGAGCAGGTAAAAAAAAGCCGATTTTGATTGATTTTCAAGCGGCTTCTTCCTAGTTAAAGCTCATTGGGGTGCGGCAACCTGCTCCCACTTCCCCTCCCCCACCTGTTATATTACTGATGGACAATATGTGCAAGATGCTATGAAAACATAGTAACAGTTCATCAATGCATCATTAAAAGCTACACTTACCCCCATGCACTAGACGCATGATTATCTGACGAAGGTTATCGCCGGGATTCTCTCCTGGGTACTTCTCCTCCAAGTCAGTCTGATTCTTCTTCCACTGCTGTACTCTATCATTCCATGAATTCCCTCTATTCCATATAGACCATCCTCTGTCTTTGGTTGCTTCGCTCATCACACACCTCCAAAATACATACTTTATATCAATATTCAAAGTTGAAAAGTATCCTCATCTCATCACGTGAGATAGTCTGTATACTGTATGTGTGGCCAGGGGTCAGAATAGCTTGAAAAATCTGAGCATCCTCATATTGTTTGAAGTACTTTATAAACTATTTTTTTCGTGAAAGATCTAGATCAACTAAGCTATAGATTGCGTACATGTTACCTGCAATATCAGCAAGACAATTCCCTCTCTCTATCCTTTTTTTGTTTAGAAATAATAGATACGTTGCATGGCAGACTTTAAAAAATGCGGAGTCCACAATTGTTTTATTTCTGGACTGTGGAGGTTTTGATTGATCCTGTTCATGAAGAAAAAACATTAATGCCACAAAATCCAGAATGCCATTCATATGTCGTTGTACTGCATTCATAGGAACATTGCTTTTAATTTTGTCCGGCATTGTTGCTGACAATTAGTTAGCCGTACTTGAACCTGGAATTACATTTAAAAAAAAGAAAGGTTGGTTTACTTTTAGACACATCAAAGGCACAGATTAGGCAAAAAAAACAAGTTTGTTTCCAGTAGGCCGTGCACATTTTGATTTTGGGGCCTATTTTACTGCATTTCAATTTTGATTTGATCAATTAGAAATTTGCATTTTTGTAGACAAAAATGCCTCAGAGATAGAAAATTTCATTTAAAAAAATATATGTTAAGTGATCTCAAATCAATATTTTTGTTTTATAAACTAATAATTTGACAGTCAAATAAGATTTGCAACTCTTTGACTTGCGATCTGGCCGATTTGAGCCATTTCTAGGGAAAATCCTATAAAAAAATAAATTTGCATTTAGGTTTTTGGACTACCTACTGGAAACACTTTTTTGGCCTTATTGATAATAATAACAATAGTAAATCAGCATTACATCCAAAAGATGCATAATTCATTAGCTCATGAATGAATTGTCTTCATTTGGACTAAAAGCTATTTGCAAACGTGGTAAAGACAACCCATTATACAAATTTCATGAATTTTAATACATTTGCATAACTTTGCATAAATAGGCATATATTCTTGCATAATTAAGAGAATAAAGCAGGTTATTCCTTCATGTAATTTCTACGTGAAATAATCAATATAGACTTGCATAGAGTTGAATGGTGTTTATGGGCGTTATTCAATATAAGCTCAATTGATTTCTTTCATCTTACACCAAGGATACACCATAAAGTGTAATATTATAATGAGTAGATGTTAGGGTGAAACAGAATTTCGCTCAAATGTCAAATTCTATGCACAAATTTCTCCCAACATAGTTGATTTATAATGTGCACATGCTCTCTAAATGTAAAAGGGTGAATTTCCACCCGTTCAATGAGGGACAACACATTCTTAAAGAGACACTGGCACATTTGAAAAATAGTGCGCCCTCAAGATTTTTCAAAATCGATATTTTTGCATGGTTGTAAGGCTTTTATATACAAAAGCCCTCACCCAAAATGATTAAGACCAAATCAGCTTCCTTATGGGTAAACAGAACGATTTTATAATTTAACGTTAAATTCAGCAACGGCGACGTTAAATTCAGGCGACGAAAATGGCGTTTAACACAAGAACACGCATGCCGTATGCATGTTTCCCACGCTATGCACACTGTTTGATCGGTCTATAACCTTTGCGGTTTTAATATCAGTGAGTGCGAGTCAAAAATCTTCATGTAATATACACATTTGTTGATTAAAGTTATGGAAAACTTAAAAGTTGGCCTACAGATTACCTGGAAGTCTTTATCCTCATATCAATGTACCTATCTGTTTAGGGTATGTTATTTTTATGTATAAAATATATCTCTATTCTTCTAATGGCCTAGACTATCATTTGAGAGCAAATTGAAGAAATTTCATATTTTGTGAAAATGTGCCAGTGCCGCTTTAAGTGGAAATGCAATCTGAAAGGAGCGACTTTTTGATAACAATATTCCTCTCTTTTTGAAATGAACAATTCACTCACATTTAGAGTGACATTTTACCACTCAAAATTTTAACTATGCATTGCAGATGCTTCAAACTATTTTTTTTATTTGGACACATTAAAACTAATGGTCATAGGTGGTACAAATTATACATATCTGGAATCTTTAACTCTCTCCATGCTGGGCAATTTTGTATGAGTTCTAACACATAGGTCAGTGACATTTGAGAGAGTTTCCCAAATATTTGCGGGTAATTTAGGGACTGAACAATCTTTTAAAAAAAACCAAAACAAAGACTAGGGCTTGTTTGGACTTATTTCAATGCATTTTTTAAGGCTGATTTTGATAATATGCCCATGAAAATCATTTTGAACTGTTTTAACAACAACAACAACAAAATTGACAACAAATAATGCATGTGTTGAGTGCATTCGACATTAAGACTAGATGTCAATATGGCATAATTTCAACATGATTTGACACCCCGTGTAACCTTGAATTGGTCCATATTGAAAAAGTGACACCGTGCACAATTTTAGAGTACTAACTATCTAATAGAGGGTCCATGCTAACTACCAAATGTGTTAAATCTTTTCTGTAGTGGGGATGAAGGATGATGTTTGCCCCAGGTCCATGCTCCAACTCTAAATTGACAACAGCACTTAGAGACTGTTTACAGTGATTAACTGCTATATAAAAACTGATTATTAAATTATTATTACAACATTTGAGAGAAATAATCAAAAGTGACTAAGTACTTTTCTTGTAAAAACTTACCAAGAGAGATATGAGGAATGATCGCATAAACTGCTGAGCTACTGATGCTACTAGAAGTGCTTGCAATGTGAACACATGTGCTGAATTTGACAGATGATACAACAATCACAACAGGGTACAAACTGAAAGAGTTGAACTTGATGTAGGACTCTGGATGTTAATGTAGAGATGGTCTCTTACACTGTGCACTGCAGCTACTACAGGACCATGAAATCTGCAGAATAAAAAGGGATTAGAATCACTTTTCTGGCTAGTCGAGGGTTGACCAGCAGTACAAGATTATGCACAAGAATGTGATAAGCAACAATAATGCGAGACGATTTAAAATTTGAAATTGATACAAGCTTTATATAAAGGGACAAGTGTGAACAATCCCATTAAACTACTTTAATAAAGGAAGAATCGCCAATAGTTATCCCCCTGACTTGCCCAGAAGTATTATTTTTTTATTAATTGAAAGACATTATTCTTCTAATTCTTGTCCTGAAATTTCGGCCCCCAATCCACTTCTTAAGAAAATAGACACAAAAAATGTTAGTATTGTACTGAATAGGGCATTCAAATATGCATTATCACATCTGCCATCAAAACCACAAGTTTGTTTCTCAAGAAGCTTGTGTTCACAGCATATACAAGTAGTGCAAAAAAAGTTTTTTTTTGACCTAAAAAATTGCAACAGAAACAATTTTTTGTTATCATACTTCTAAATTGTCACAGAATAATGTGTCAAAAATCTAGAAAAATCAACAATGGGGAACATGTAAAAAATAGGGGGTCAATTTTGTACAGGGGTCAAAAGTAAAACAGGCCTAATTGTTTTGAAACCTACACCAACTTACTCATTTGGTCATGAGAAATAAAAAAGTATAGTTTGCCATATCTACGGTGATTAGTTCCAGGATTATAAACACCAAATCGTTTCTGTTGCAATTATTTTGAGGTCAAACCATTGTTTTATTTAAATTTCTTGCACTGAAGTGCCAGGTTCTCAAAACATGCAAAGGGACACAATACCTTTAAATTGGAACAAGCACCTTAATTTGACATTTTCTTTTTTTATTAAGGAGATAGAGCCTCCAAAATTAGGAGCATTGAGACCAATCCCAAAGAGTAAATTTACCCTTAAATTTTTAGTCATCCTAACTTGATAATTCATCATGTGATTAGTAAGATTGGACTTATCACCAATCCCTAAAGAGTAAAGAGGATGATCAGTTCAGAGTTAGCATTTTGTCGGTCTGTGACAAATATTTCATTGCATCTATTTTTAGTAACAAACCACATCCACATAAATTTCATAAATTTCAATGAAGTGTCATCAACTTCATTGAAATTTATCAAAATTGGGTGGGTGTGGTTTGTTATTAAAAACAGACGCAATGAGATGTTTTTGTCACAGACGGACAGTTAAATTGATCAGCCTCTAAATAAACCCTTAAAATTTCTTATTTATATGAACATATCTTATCATCAGTCTTCTAACTTTTGATGATTGTGCATCATCAGTTGAGGAAGATTGGACTGATCATCTTACGTTGCGCAAGGGAATACCGCTAATATCGGTTGCCGTAAATAACCTCGCGGCTGACCCCTTTCAAATTGACCATCCTGTTGATCACAGTTGCCGTGATTTGCCATCGGTGTGTCCTATTACTGGCCAGTTTATGTATACACAGACAAAACACTTGCTATTTTGGACCATAATATCGGGTTCATACATTGGGTACACTCATTGTGGTATAGTGTTCTTGCCCTTAAAAAAAACAAGTTAAATGGGAATATTTTTTAGATATCACTTGGTGATGGGTAGGGGGAGTTGAGAGGTATTGGGTTTCCACACTTGCATGTATCACTTCTTTGCAGTGAGTGTCATTCTGTGTTAATATAAGGGGTGTGTGAGAGGGTGGCAGGTTGGCAACCCCCCAACTCCACCAAAGGTCCACTTTTGCTGATTTTTAGAGAAAAAAATAAGTCCAATTTCTGGAGAAAAATTGACACGAGAGTCCATTTTTTTGGAATAGATACTGAAATTCCAAAAAGACCATTAGGGGGTTAAGGTTCAGGGCCCTATGCAGATTAATTTTGGGGAGGTGCGGGGACTTTGAAAAAGTGGACTTTTTGGTAAAGTGTACCTAACCCCCCTAACATATCCTTTTTGTTTTGGTCTCTTTGAACATTTCATCACCAAGAAGTGGACTTTCTTGTCAAAATTTCTCTAAATGTTGGACCTTTTTCATCCGAAAATTCAGCAAAAAGTGTACCTTTTTGTTTTTTTTGCCCTTTTGCGGAATTTGGGGATGACCCCCCCCCCCCGGGCATCCCTGTAAATCAATTCCCGCGTACGCCCTGGGTTTAACATTTGGCTACAATGCACCCATGATTGCCACTGAACAGTTTTTTTGTTGTGCCGGGTGAAAAGTGGGAAAGTGAGCGTTTCCTTTCTCCCTCCGCCCATTTATATACTATACTAGAGCTATACTGACAGAAAATATTGTGCTTTTAAAGAGAAACTGAAGCAAATTCAATGGTAGCTGATAGAGCCGCAAGCAAGGGCCCCTCGCGGCAACTGGCTCGGTCAACTGCCTCCCTTTATTCATTAAAGTTAAAACGGTAGCAATTTCCAACTTTATTTCCTTTATTTAATACAATGTAGTTGTGTTTTTGTTTGATATTAGAATAGCTATGTCTTTCACTTAGTGAAAAATCCTTCAAAGAAAACTTGGCAATTCAAAAAATTAGTCTTTACAATTAGTGAAAATACTCTTCAAGAAAACTATTCTGATTCCAAAAAGTAAATCAATAGGAGTGCCTATTTGTTGAACAATACCATGTTGAACTGACAAATTGTCGGTGAAATAATAATAACTCTCCTTGGTCTACTTGCTATCATGCACACCCCAAAGAATGTTCAGTAAAAATCAAATACTTCAAATTTGGCCATACTATTTTTGGATTTAGGGAAAAATGACAAAAACTGGTATTTTCTATTCTTAGCACATATATTTCTTACCTGGCCGCATGTGAACCCTCAACCCAGAACCATCTACCCTACCCCTCATTCTTCATGCTCACTGATTCAGGGCGTCCCCAGAGACCTTTTTAATGGGGGGGTGTTGAGTCTGTGTTGCCGACAAAATCATGGGTTCCGGATCAATAATTATCAATTTCCCGGCTCGCTGCGCTCTCGCCATGTAAACCCAAATTATTTTTCACCTCGGAATCGAAATTCTGAGAGCGGGTGGGTGGGGGGTTGTTGGGGGGGTGCAAGTCTTCTCATCTGCTATGACACAATACACAAAACAAACACAAATGCCGATAAGTGCATCGCCGATAATCCGCGCATCTATCAGTTTCGCCGACCTTAATACCCATTTCGCCGACAAGTCAACATTTTGGTGCCGACAACATTTTGTCAATGGGGGGTGTCACACCCCCCCACCCCCCCCTCTTGGTACGGGCCGCCCTGTTCACTGAATCAACTATAATATCAGTTTAATCCTTTCTGGTACTTTCCCACACTCATCAATATCTTTTTTATAACCGGATGCAGTAACATTCAAGTTGAGCCCAAACATCCAATTGTGGATGTGATCTGAGGCATGCAATGTCTATTCTATACCTTCAATTTGGGAGCCCAATTTGTGGCGCTTCATTAGAACACGAGTATTAGAGATGAAGCACTGATTTTCTTGATTCTTTAATCTACATTATCCTAATATAGCAATAATTGCAAGTATTTTGATTTTTTTACTTTACACTGACACATCTTCGGTCCTCGCTTTTTGAGACTGGCTAGCAACAAAATTAGCCTTTAATTTTGTTCGAGTCCATTTTCCAAATTCCAGTATACATGTTAAAGTGATTAGCAGATATGCAAGAGAATCGAAAAATTTGGAATATATTTTTTAAACTTAAAATCAAGAAAGTGTGTACAATTCCATATATCGGCTGTAATGTTGAAAACAAACCAACCAAATAGTGAAAAAAATGAGTCGTTGAGGATATTTTTTGCATAACCGTCTCCCGCAAATTACCATACTGCGCCGGCGATCTCAAAATCTGCACTGAACAGCTGATTGCGTTTTACAACCATTACAACATAAACAAAGATAATAATGTTTGTGTTTGAGGTCAACTGTATTGATCATGGTACACACTATCACGCTGAAAATCTGTGAATCTACAGGGGAAAGTCTTTTTGATCTATTCGGAATTTTGATACTCACAATATAGAAATTACAGAAATTGGATAAAAGGATCGCCTTGTCTTTAATACAACAGATTTTAGCCAACCACTTTGGGCAGTTATGTTTCATATCCATAGCCGTGACAAAAATATAAAACTATTAATTTTTGATGATTTTTCGATGTTTCGGAATTAGCAATCGCTGCTAATCCCTTTAAGGGTTACCTTGAAGTAGGCCACAGGGAGCTAGGATATGTCAAAATATCACAATGCAGATCTTGGAATTATTTCTCATGTTCTCGACCGCGCAAAGAATTATGATTGTACATGTATACAAGGAAAAATCAGCTAGCCAAATTCACGTGAGCAAACATGCATATGTATATGGTTTCATCTCCCTCCCCCCCCCCAAAAAAAAGAGACTGTCCCTTCTTTGGTATGTGACTGTTGTGGATGTGACCACATGTTGTGTAGCTGGGAAAACAAGTAACCCATCTGCATCTGGAAGTCAAACGAAAAAAATAGAACAAATCCTATTTCCTTTCGACTCCACTCAGTCTATTGCAGTGGTGTAACAGGGGCAGGGGGGGCAAATTTGGCCGGAAAAAATTGCAAAAATCTTTGCTAAATCAGCCGGTTTTTTAGCCCTATGACCGGGAAAAAAATTGGCATTTTGACCCCCAAGAGGAAATTTCCCAAGACTGGGAATTGCCCCTCAGAGCGGCAGGCCTGATTATGCCATGATCTATCTGATCCATAATTTCTGTTCAACAGTAAATATACAGCTCAAAAAATCGAATGGACTCTAAATTTTAAGAGTCCAAATGAAAAAAATTGATTTGTTCTAAAAATAAAGAAATTTGTTTGGGGTCCAACGCTAGCTTACTGGCAATATCTGCCCAACCAATGGAGAAATTGATAAGCTATTGATAACTTGCATCAAGCACTAGGTTTTATAGGTTGCATCAACAGGTTGGATTGTACAAACTAGTTTACAATCTTAAAGAGCCCATCTGAAACTGCATTTCCTGAACAATCAAATTAATATTGAAAATATGTGTTACACATACCTAGTGACGCATAAAAGAAGAGATCACAAACGTCTGTCTGACCTAACACTTGACTCGCAGCAAATGTTATTGATCCTTGGCAATGAGCCACGGGTTCAGTACTTTTCCCCGCGATTTCTCCTGGCCCACAGGTATAAAAAAAATTTGGTTTAAAAGTTGTGTGATTGCGTTTAAGGGTTGCTACAAGATATGATTACTAGGAATCAAATTAAGATGAAAAATAAGAAATCTCTTCATGTAGAATTTATTTTTCAAGAGCAAAGGGAAACTTGGATGTGGGCAAATCCAGCCAGTGATATTGATCCTGTGAATATACAAACTGGCTGCCATTTCATATTAGAGGGACATCGCAGGACCTTTCCCTGAAAAATGTGGACCTTTTTGTTAGGGGTCACATTGGGGTTATAGGGGGTTAAAGCTCTGTACACCCCAGAGATGAGTCTGCTGGGCCAGTGATTATTTAACCTGGTAGGAAGTTTATTATAATAATAATAATAATAACACTAATAATAGCAATGTTAGGGCGAAAAATGCATTATTCATAAGGTTAAAATGAGTTGTACGCTATGGGCTGTAATGAGATAGCCCGTGAGGGACAAATCTCAAAATTTACATAAATTTGATAAATAATATACTTAGTTATCAAAATGGAATAAACCGCAATACAAAGGATACGTTAGGGGAAACAATATTTCGACCTAAGCGTCGTTATGAGTGAATAGCAAAAGCCAATTTCGCCCAAACGTACAGGATAGCAAATAATAATCATACTTATTGGACAGTTACTCGTGTAATACAAACTCACAGGTAACTCAGGAAAGAAAAACGGGCTGCTCAGCCTAAACATGTCATTATTGCATCTCTTTCCACTAAAACAATATGGAGTAAAAGAACCTGACTTACTTTTGCTTAGGAACAGACAACAAAATAGCAGAGTGAAAATATTTTAAATTATTCCCCAAATTCATCAGCATCATCAAAATTAAGACATGGCCAATTACTACTACAGACTGTACAGGTATGAAATCAAAATCAGCTGACCAAGACAATAAACCATTTTGTTACTCCTTGGAACCTGTTCAGTTGGTCATTGGCAGAAAGTAAAGCAAAAGCTGTGGGGAGATTAAGAGAGAGTTTAAATAGAATTCAAGGCGATTAAGAGCAGAAAACATGGAAAAACATGCAGGCATGTAAAATAGACTGAGCCTCTGGGGACTCAAGAACTTTCCCGATTTTCCCGGCGCCAATTTGTCCATATTTTTTCCAGTCGGTTCGAAATTCTGTAGGGGGGGAGAGGCGCTCAGCGACCTATGGGGCGACCGCACAGAAAACTCATTTTCCTTCTCATTCATGTTTCTCTCCTCTTCCGCTCATCCTTCCCCCAATCCTTTCCCTTCTCCCCCTTCCTCTTCACCTTTCTCTTCTTTTTCTTTCTTCCCCTTTCCTTTCCGTAGGTCGAACTGATATCCGTAACAGTGCTCGGGGGGGGGGGGGTCATTTGGACAAGTGATTTGGGCAGTACAGCATTCCACATGTTTGTGAAGATGGGCGATGATGCCACTGATGACAGAATTTGATCTTGTAACACTAGCTTACCTAAACTCTCTGCCAGAAGTGTTCAGAGTTTATTTTACCAGTTAGCCGAGCGTGCACGTGCTTCAACACGGAAGGAAATCCCGATGTCTTGTTTGAGTATGTTGGGCCTCCCATTGGTTAATCGCGTATGAGGCTACCCATTTCCTCCGCCTTTTATGAAGATACTTTGCGATGCCGCGCGTTGCCGACCTCTGAAATTCTGGCGCGACTTAGTCCAAAGGGTTTGCAAACACAATTTAAACAAAAATCACCTATTTTCATCGTGTGGCGCCGCACCCCCGACGTCCTCCAGGCCTGGGTACCACTTCGTGTAATCTCCCCCTTCTGACAAAAACAAAGGGGATTAATAATAATTATCAAAATCAGATACAAATATTCCTCTGATGAAATGATCATCACTATAAAATTAATATTTCTCATGCCACAGTCAGTCTTCTTCTTCTTAGCAGATCACAAGTCATTGGTAAGTTGTGGTGTGTCAGGATTTATTCAACTGGTAGCCTGGTCTGGGGCCGTGTGTATCCAGATACGGACGCTCCTAACATGGCCCACTTTCTTTTTAGAAGCTGGGGACAGATTGGGAACAGTCAGGGGTTTTCACCCTAACTCTTATTCCAACACTGGCTTTGATGTACATGTACAATTGACTCCTGTACAACGGGATCGACCGCTGTCCATCCCCTCCAAAGGACGGGATGCTTTCATGAATCATTTGCCCAATTCAAGTGAACCATAGTCGTTGTCAAAGACGCCTCGCATTTTTATCCACCATCCGCGAGCGCGCCGAAGGCGCGTGTCGAAACGCCGGAGCGTGAGGCCGAGCGGAGCGAGGCTTCTTTGCGCAAATTGGTATTTCCCTGTGCAAGCATAATGTGTCAATCCAAGTTGTCTCATCGTAAGCAGACCCTCCCAAGTCCTCGATGACAACATCTACAGATACTTGCCATATCGATGACGTCGCCCGTCAAATTACCATATCGATTTTTGAACGGCCTAATTAGCATACGATTCCAAGCAAAATAGTTTTCAACTCGCACGAAATTTTGACAGCTGGCGAGTGAGTCCGTACGGTAGGTGAGATGGCAGATGGGCTTGTTGTAGCCCAGCTCTGCAGAAATAAAAGTCCCCAGAAAAGTTATTGCCACCTTCCCTGCACAACCACACTGAATATGAGACTAGGACTAGGGCATACTCAGTCATTTTATCAAATTTTCGTACTGCAGTGACCAGTTAAAATTGCCACTCACACACAGGGACATGACAAGTGATTTTGATGACATTAAAACGCATTTAAAACATTAAAGATACACGATGCATTGTAATTCCACCATGATTTTCACCGGGTCGTTTTCACAGCAGCAAGAGTGTTTGTTCGCATTTAATTTCCCAGCTTGGTATCAGGGATCCTCGCTGCATGGCTGTATGAGTCTTTGTTTGATTCGTTACAAATCAATAAAATTGAATGGTTATTGATCAGGTCCAATAAAACTTGATTCTGGGAAACATTTTAGCGAACGAGACATCATCTATGACCAATCAACGACTCGCATAGTTTCGGAAGAATATCCCGAAAAACTAAACTAAAGTAACAAAGAAAGGAAATAATTGCGAAAAGGCTTTGATTACGGATAAGCTTTGAGCGGTCCAGAGGGGGCGGACTCAACACAAAGAATAACTAATCAAGCCTTGATAAAAGCTAAAAGTGACAACCATGGAGGAGAGGGTATTTGCTCGTTGTACAGTCAAAATCCAAATGTTGCGTACCCACAGGAAATCCCAGCCAAGTGACCCCAACAGAGATTTGAACCCGATGAAATTTTGGTAATTTGCTCCATAGGCAAGCACCCTAACTACTAGACCACGCCACTCTCCTCCCCAGTCAGTAACCACAAAAACCTACAAAACCAAATGTAAGAAAAATGAAGTATAGTTACATCTGGCACTATCACGCATGCTCTATAAACATTGGATAGAAGGTAAAGATATCAATTAAGGCCATCAAAGAGTGAAGAAACGGTGCCCTATTTATGTCAGTTATCTCCAATCACACTGCATCATCTATTACGAGGCCGACCTGCTGAATTCCCAAATGACCCGAATTCTTGAGAGCGGGTGCGTGCTTTTTCTCGATCTTTTGATGTGAAGGAAATTTTCTCTGTTTCAAGTGCCGAATGTCTTGGCAATAGTATGTTAATTTTTAACCTTGTTTTGTTGCCAGACATCTTGATTCCTACAAATACAAAGGGAGATGTTTGTTCATTGGTGATTTTCTTTTCTGGGAAATCACCCAATCACCCACCAAAATCTATTAATGGTGCTTGTTCTGATTCATGTCTTTGTGTTCTCTACTTGATATGAGACCTTGGACCTAGCAATAGCCCATGTAAGTACGTGGAACCCCACAAATGTGGTTTTGTGGGTAGACAGTAGAAGTAATAATGCAATTGCAAAGTCCGATTCAATACCGTGCTTAATGTTGATGGTTAACCATTAAAAAATGGCCGTTTTTCGTTTATAGTCTTGGGAATGAAATGGATTGGGGCTAACATTTCAAAGACAACCGTAATGAGAAAAACACAACGGCCTTTATCTGATAGCAAAATCATAATACGGGTAAACCCAGGGGGCCCTGAAGAGATCAGAAAAACGCAACTTTAAACTTAGTTTAATTTTTTTTTCAATTTATACTGCAATGAAAATGGGAAAATGATAGTAGATTATCAGTTGGAAAAGTACTAGAACTTTCGATCAGAGTTCTCAGTAGATTTGTACATCAGCCAAAGTGTATCAAATATTTGTCTCAGACACTGCATGTAAATGGGGGCCAAATTTTTTTTTGACGCTTTACTGTTTTAATCACTTCTGTACATTTTGGCTGGCTTGGTGGGCCTAGGGCACCATTTCTTTAGTAGTTGTGTACACCAAAATGTATTCTATTCCTCAGGATTCTATCATTATGCTCAAAAAAAAGAGGGAATTTATCTCTATTATGGGCTTCTGAAGGGGTTTGAAGTTAAAATTATGTGAATTATTGTGGGGGCAATTGCACACTGCGTATATGATGGGAAAAAAAAATGATGATACGCGGTTTGTGAGTGTTGTATCAGTAACACTTTGCGTAATGACTGTGGTGACACTACTAGCTACGACTTTTACAGGGGGCATTATCACAATGAATGCATCGAAGGAGACTTCAGGGAGGTTTTCCCGAGGTTGTCGCCCTCAATTTTCAACAATTGTGTTTTTTTGATATACATCATGCCAGGGCCGTACGCCGGATTTATTTGGGGGGGGGGGGGGGGGGGGGTTGACTTAGAAAAAAAATTGCTCTGAATCTTTTGTACAAGGGCCCTCCTAACCCCTTTAAAATGGTCTTTTTTGACTTTTGAATAATCTTATCACCCAAATAGGTACTTTCGTGTCAAAATTTCTCTAAAATTTTGGACCTTTTTATTTCAAAAATCCAGCAAAATGGGACCTTTACCCTTGTAGAATTTGGGGGATGCGACCCCCACCCCCCCCCACCCCCCACTAATGCGTACTATTTTTGTGCCATCAAGCAGGGGGTTGGAGAATTTCTGCATGCTTTAATGTTCGGGGGAATGTTCTGCTATTCATTTGTGAACAAAGCATTCCCACTGAAACAAATGAAGTGGTGCATCTATAAAAGACTTCATGACGAACCACGGCACATTTCACAACAAATATGAAAATTTCTTCCATTTGCTCACAAATGATAGTCTAGGCCATTGGATAGCTTTTATATTTTACACATAAAAATAAAACTATACCCAAAAAAACACATAAGGGGACATTAATAATAAGGGCTAAGACATGAATATCATAGACTCGTTACTCATTGATAGTCAACCACAAAGGTCACAGGACCGGTCAAACCAGACTGTGATGACGTGGAAATAAACTCTGGTATGTGTTTTTTGTGTTAAACGCCATTCTGTCGTCTGTGATAAATTGACTCCAGAGTCATTTAATCACAAATTGTTTGTTTACCCACCTAAGGGTGATGATTGATCGTATCATTTCGGTGAGGGCTAATGTATATAAAGGTTTTAAAAACACATGCAAAAACATATCAATTTTAACAAGTTTGAGGGTTTGCATATTTTTCAAAGTGCCAGGTGTTCTTAAAAGTCTGATTTATCGAGTTTTGATTGGTTTCTAGTAGAACCTATGACTTGGCAGAACTCAAAGAATATAGTGCAAAGGATCATATGATTCAAAGCCAAAGCACATGTATTGCATAACTAACACAGACTTGTCGTTTAGATTGAGTTTACTATTTCTGAGTATAAAAGTAGGAGTACGTGTACCCCAAGAATGAGTATGAGATGTATCCTGAGTAGGATCAGCAATTAATTTTAAATCCTGGAAAATACAAATGCCTGACTAGAGAATTGAGTTGAGAATATGAGTATGAGAATATGAGTATGAGAATATGAGTATGAGAATATGAGTATGAGAATATGAGTATGAGAATATGAGTATGAGACTATGAGTAGAGAATATGAGTATGAGAATATGAGTATGAGAATATGAGTATGAGACTATGAGTATGTAGAATATGAGTTATGAGAATAGGAGTATGAGAATATGAGTATGAGAATATGAGTATGAGAATATGAGTATGAGAATATGAGTATTGAGAATGAGCGAGAAGAGTATGGAATAGAGTATGCGACTATGAGTATGAGACTATGAGTATGAGAATATGAGTATGAGAATATGAGTATGAGTGCCTGAGATATGAGAATATGAGGTATGAGTGCCTGAGTACGAGTACCCAGGCCCGAGTATGAATACAATGTGTGTAATCCAGGAAGCGATCGTATCGTGTACAAGTCATTATAACAAGATAGACTTGAATTAACGGCATTGTCAAATTATAAAATCAAAAAATAGATTGAATGAAATGGTGTGCATTAAAAAACAAGCACACTGTTGATGACAATGTAGTTTGCCTTGAAACAATTGGTATTCATAAATATTTGTACTAATGCTTGCCTTGGACTATCCCCTAAGACGCAGTGCTATTTTTAAATAAATTCATGACTTTTATTCTTTTTTCGTCTCAAAATTCAAACAGGTCACATGATTTGCATATCGTACCAATCCAACATGCTGAGCTCCCCCAAACAAAAAACAAAGATCTGCTGCATAGTTGTCGAAGTGTGTGAACAAGAAATCCTTGTCAACTTGCTGAGGTGTCAATTTGAGGACATAACCGTAGGGGTTGGACTTATTCATACGATTTCTGGCATGTGAATAGTTAAAGGTATTGGTTTACTCCGAGATCATGTTACGACGCTCGGAAGAGAAGAACGTAGTGGCAGTCTTGAGAGCCTCAATCAGGTGGATATGCACGAGAAAACTCAAACAGGCACCAGGCAGGAGGTACAGCGTCTCAACAATCATGACCAGCGTCTTCTACGTGCTAATGGCCGAAGGACAAAAGTAGAAGGAAATGAGGAGGAATGAGGAGGAGGGGAGGACGGAAGATGGTAAAGATGATGAAGATTATGTCTTACCCAATGCTTTTTTGGATAGTGCCATAAGGATTCTATGGATGACGAGATGAAGTTTCGAATAAATCACTGAGTGTCTCTTAATGTTATGGAATTACAAACAACGGAAGAGAAGAGGAAGCTCTAAAAGTGCGTGGGAGTCCGATTATGAAGACGACTCCAGGGAGAAAATTGACGAAGATGTAGAGGACAAGCCGTCAAAAAGATTTTGTGGCGGAGAAAAGAAATGAGAAGAGATGTGAAAAGTTTGGCAAGTGATAAGATCTAGTAACGTCTTGATGATGATTATACACGCCTTACATCGTGCCGCGTACACGGGCACAACGCACATGGTGGCAACCCTAATTAGACAAAGGACGCCCTCGTTGTGCGTGTACTGTGACGGGTGGGCAACCATTTACTTGTGCCAGCTAGGTGGACCAAAGTGCTTCCGTGGCGACCATTTTATTACGACACAATTCGGATATAAACGCACAGGACTAACGTGCAGTCGACACCGTTACATTTAGCATCTTCCATTCCCGAGGCAAAGGAAACGTTAAAAGTACTTCTAAGGAATAACGACTCTCACTGTGGAATAATTAATGGTGCAAATGAGAAAGCGTATGATATAGTAAAACGTGCCGGGCAGGTTAGCACCAATTGTTTGAATCAATAGATATGAGATGGACACAGAGGAATCAATTACCTTCAAAGTTCAACAAATTGACCAAATTCTGTATATCTCACCCCAAAGTGGTAGTAGGACATGTTCTGTTGTCGATTATTTCACCTAATGTAGCATACGGTCTGGCTTTGATAGAATTCCACGCGGTGCGTGCATTTTTTGTGAAGCCTTAACACAAAAAACAACCATTTTTAGAGATCATTTAAAAGTGGGTTCCACATAAGACGAAGCATTATGAGTCAACGCATGTTAGTGTTTTTAGCTGAAACAATTTTATGCTGATCAAATTTTCGGGTCCAAAATTTTGAATTTTTGTGCAAATTAACTGTCAACATTGACCTTCCAATGCTATAACCAATGTTTCTAATTGTATTCTTGACCCTGAAAATATATGTATCCCACAAGAATGAAAGTCTTACAAGCCTTAAATTTGATTATGTACAAAAAACATCAAAAGGGGGAGTATTTTGAATTGATGCAAATAGCACACTTCTAAAAATCTGCTTTTGGGACCAGCATTAAAATTGGATATAGAAACACTATTCAATTGCTTTTACTCAAAAAGCCTTCGACTAGTTTCTTTTGAGAAGAAATATAAACCAGTCTATTGAAATGAACAAAAAAACCGAAGTACAAATTTCAGATGGAGTAGTTAATACCATCTATTTCTTAGATTAAACCTACTAAGATGACATTCAAATTTAGGTTTTTCTGGGGTTAACCACTCAGAAAACATAGGATTATTCATAGTTACTATGTATTATTCACCACCACTGTTTTATACGAAAAATGTGGTCTATATTAGTTCAAAAACCATGTATGTGGAGCGTTTGCGACTGCAAATTGTAGACAACCCCTCCCCTCGGTACAAACAAAACGCAAACACTTCTATTCGAAAGATAGTTAACAATATAAAAAATGAGTTGGGGTCAAAAACATTGGTGGCAGGGGTGTTTTTTGGTGTCAAAAAATCAACGTTTTTGAGCTACAAACTTAAGAATATCAAGAGTTTTAATTTCTTAGGCAAAAACAAATTTTAATCATAATGCAATACTATCAATCTCTGACATTTTATATATAGATTTCTGGTTATATCACGTATAAAGCGTCTAGAATTTTAGCCCCCAAAATAACCTTTTTCCATAAAAAAAAAATCCTTTTTATCAAGGTCACACAAACGAGTATTACTCTGTGAACCCTTTAGGGCAATGTAAAAACCTATATCCAATAACAAAAAGGATACCCCAAAATAAAATTGTCATTTTTTACCTTAAAATAATAAACAAATAATAATTTCGCTGAACTTGCAGCCCAAATTCATTTTTCGGCATAGATCATCAATGCCACCAAATATTCAAACCACAACCCACACTTTCTTAAATCTTATATATTTATCCTTCAAAGAAGGTTGGTTGTGTTTTGTTGTACGGTGGGGAGGGGGAACTCGAAAAAACTTGAGCACTTTTTCAAGCTGGCCGCTCCGCTAATTATTAAAAGCACTATCAGTGATTTACAGATTGTGTAGTCTGACAAAAAAGTATAAGTCCTATCCCTAAACACAACCTAATAAGGAAAAAATTTGATTATTTAGGTTAAATACAGTTCGTAATAAGTAAATTGAATGGGGAAGGTCTATCTTTTTCGTACTGCACTTTTCGTATTTCGGTCAATTTTTCAGTTGGTAAAATTTAACTTATGGGAATTATATAGACTTATTGTTTTTTTTGGACATAAGTTGGCAAAAAATTATCAAGGATGTGTAGAATGATTGATTTTGGTGGCATCAAAGTACACTCAAATCTGAGCACAGTCCATAAATCGATCAAATGAATAGCTGAAGTCCCAAAATTCAACATCGGTATGTTAAAAATCACTAACTGGAAGTTCCTGGGTTCGAATAGTGTATCCAAGTGGATTTAGAACAGGTCGGTACTCTTGGACAAAATTGTTGACAACTCACCTTCCCAGAACCCAAAGCTGATGACAACTGAATGGAAATTGTGTTAGAGTGCAACTAACAATACTCAAATTGATGGTGGGGAAGGGGCGGTTTTATTAAAAACCTTACAAGCTTTATACAAAAAAAGTTAAAAACATGGTTTGAAGTTTATGCAAAAGAACAATTTTTCACAGTTGTGTCAACTAATTTGTCAGATTGTGGTCTTTTGATAGGGTATACGATACAAATCCTGTCTGAAAAGGGGCTCATTGCATCCATGTATGCGTCTCCTGCAGGTCACCACCTCTGGGGACCCATTGTATATTGATAAATGTTTACCCAGGCTTAAGTACAGGCTACCCCCCCCCCCAAGATGGTTTGGATCGATAATTATAAGTCTATCACTTCACCTGCTATCTCACTGTTTTTAATAAAGCCCAAAAATGATGTGTATTGTTGTAAAAGTTGCCAAGAGGATTTCAAGGTGTCCATTTTTGTCCAGATTAGACATGCATAGATTCCCTACCTTTTAGTTGGCTACAGAAAAAGCGAAACCTTAAAAGATGATGTCTGCTATATTTCAATAGAAAACACAGGTTGAATTTAGTATTTGTCTATAGAAATTAGAAATTTCACAATTTTGGTACCAAAGAAGAAAACAGTTTCTCAGCTTAATCCTTTCAGATGTGGTATTTTAGAAAAAAAGCTTTACACTGGTGCAAAAAATAGAATTTCATATTTTTGAGGGGGGACACCTTTTATTTTGAAAAATCTCTCACTTGCACCTTTTTTTAAAGCTTTGGAGGAATTTTAAATCTAATGTAGGAATTCATTTTAATTTTTTTTGATATTTGTCTATTTCTACAAAAAACAGTCAAGCTGTTTTAAACAAAGGGTTAAAAACTATATACTTCCCGGCCACTTAATAACTAAGGAATTTGGAAAAAACTATTGAATTTTGTAAAAAAAAATAAATTAGTGAACAATGTACTGAAAATTAATATATGACCTTTTCACTTAATAGATTTGAGGCAATTATTACCTTAAAGTCACTGGTCTACACACAGCATCTAAACATCTGATTTGATTTTAATCACAATTGTGAATCTAACTTAACAGGCACGGTAATGCGTGAACAACCAATACTAACAATACATATTCAATAAGTGTAATAACTGTTAAACGTTATCTCTGAAGTAGTGAGGTAGATGGGGATAAAATTTTAAACTGTGATAAAAGCCTCAAATTTGGCCAATATTATATTAAAAGAAAACAAGTTCTGCACTACCAATCTATTTTACATGAAAACAAATAACTTTTTTCCTAGCATAAAAAAGAAAAAGGGGATGAAAACAGAGGCAAAGGTGGTAGGGGTGCTGAGGAGTTAAGAAGGTAGAGGTGAATGATAAAGAACAAGGAGAGGGGGGTGATAAGCAAACAGAGTCGACACGGGCGAAGGGAAGGAGGAGGAGGCGAGGAGTGGGGAGACGACGCGTGTAATGGGCGGAGGATCAGGAGTGAATTGGCATAATTTTAGTGAATTGTTCTTATCTGACTCTTTGCGAGCATTTTTAGTTTAATTTAGTTTGTTATTTTGATATCTATTCACAAAAGGAAAACACTTTAAGATCATTTACAAAACCTGCTGATTATCCAAGGACTTTTTTACAAATTTAAAACATTCAATACAGTTTTCCTTTTAAACAATTCATATCAGTTTGTTCCCTTTGACCTGTTGCTACCATTTGAAAATTGAACTGTTAAATTTTGCATATGTTTTAAATATCTGTCACAAACGTAAAATCAATTGATTTGCCTTCCCCCAAAAGTTCTGCCTCAATAACAATAAAAACCGAAAGGAATTTTTGTTTTTCTTCAACTTTTGACCTTTTTAAGCAACTTGGAAAAATTAGTTTTTGGATTGAGGAAAATAAGACTAATTTCCCCAACCATTGTAGAACACTGAAAAAATGACCCATTACAGCCAAAATTGCCAGAAAAAGGAACTTTCATATATACCATAAGGCTGAAAAGTGGGCAACATCGCTGTTATGGTCATATTTGTTGAGTACCCCCTGGGCATTGTAAGGGTGACAAAAGTCATGTTCAAACAGTCAATATTTGCCTGAATTTAACAGATATTATTATTACATATTGTAAGTACACTAGTGCAAAGGTGGTGATTTAAGGAAGTGATTGTTCATCTTGACACATACAGTAACCTCACCCGTGGGGGGTTTAGCTGATGTTTTAATGTATCCATGCATGTACCTTGGACACACAAGATCAATGTCTTCATTCACAAATATATCAATGTATAACACTTCCCATCTGAGGGAGGCAGTTTTTCGGTGCCCGTTTTCAAACGTTTGCTGACGAACTTATTTTCGTCCGTGTTTGATTTATGTGCCCGTTTCTGGTATCTCCATGGTCTAATGTTGGCAATATTTTTGCCATTCTCTGTAGGCTCGTATGATCTTTTGTAGAGCGCCATATAAATGCCAGTTTATTATTATTAATGGGCATGGGTGGGCAACCAGGGAGTGGCATGGGGGGGGGCATTCCCCCAATTTCCCCGCCCCCCGGTCAAATGCAGAAGAAACTGATGGATTTTTTTCGGCGACAAAATCATCGCTTTAAGGCCAAAATCGATTTAAGGCCAAAAGTTGGTTAAGAACTTCAATTTTTTATATTTTGCTCCCCAAATTTCACTGCCCCCCCAAAAAAAATCACTTTGCCCCCTCCCCCCCCCCCCAGAACAGGAAGTATGGCGCCATCACTGGGAAATGGGGAGTGGCCAATGTATGTGTAGAGTCTCAATATGGTGAACAGATTTTTTTTTAAATTTTCCACTACAAACTTTCCAAGTTGAGTAGTATGAGAGTTTGTGCAGTGGTTGTTCCTTAAGGTATACTTGTTCATCTTGACAGACTACAGTAACCTCACCTAATGGACCTGTCATCGAATGATATTTTAGGTACATCCACACAGTACTTTGGCGAAAACAAGGAGATGCTAAGCGGAAACATTTTAAGCTTTTTCTGGCGAGACATATTTAGCTTGAAATGTGTGGAACACTAAAAATACTGAGCACATTTTGTATATTTCAAAAAAACAGTGGTTAATTTTATGAGTTACAAAAATCCAATCTAATTTATTTAAAAAACAATGCGTGCATGGTACTTCAGGTAAAACTAGAGTATCGGCATTAATGCTTGGAGTCACTTGTATATTATTCTAAACAGAACCATGATAGGAGAATGGATATAAACATTGATTAAGCATATGACTCTGAAACTTGTAAAGGCTGATCAGAGATTTCGAAATAAACCTTTTCTCTGGGATATTAATTTAAAAATAGTAACTAGAACTAAAGTCAGTCACCTAAAATTACTCTATTCCGAAAATTTGAGATGAATCGGCTTTTTCGTTTTGATGCAGTAAACATTTATGTGCCAGTATACCAGTGCATAGGACACGTTGTATAACAAAAATTCTGGATCCGGAATGTATACAAAATTTGTAATTTTCTCTATGAAGGACTCGATTTGAGCGTAGCTATTTCACACAGTTAGTAGTATATGGACAAGCATTATGTTTTTTTTTTTTTTTAACATGGCAATAAAACACGATTTGTTTGAAAATTGATGGGGAGTCCTTCTCGGGAGTCTCTGAGTTCAGCCTTAATTCTCCCCTTGGCTGTGTACACTACCCTCAGACAGAACAAATTCACCCCGAGACTGCAGTTCCACCACTCACAGCCATGTCCTTAAAGGACACTATCGGTGATTCCAAAAAAATTGGAAAAAAAATGTAGACGTATCTCAAAAGTGAAAGATAAGTACAAAAATTGTATATTTTTCCTTATGAAAACTTGGTTGGCAGCAAGAACGACTACAAAATGTGAGGCCCAATTTAATGCATGTAGCTTATATTGTCTGTACTGGATGCTTTTGAGCCAATATGTGCAATTTTTTACACATT
>JAMKCH010015713.1:0-40504 GCA_023653785.1 Ophioderma brevispina
TTTTCCTGTCAGTAAATGCATTTTGTCGATGGTACGAACACCTTTGGAGGGGATGTGGTGTGATCAAACCCTAAAATCCATATTAACAGCTGAAATGCTCAACATTGTTCAACATATAAAGATGCTTAACCCATTGTACATGAACTTTTGTATCAAATGTGTAAAGGCTTCATAACAGATTTAATTGAATAGATTGTCGTCAAGTATGAGACCCCTCTGAAACACGCTCTTTATTCCTTTGTTTGGAGACAATTAACGAACGGATTAAAGTGTCTGGGGCTGTGAAGAGGAGATTAAGGGCCCATAAATATGTATGTGTTATGACTGACCAAGTACTTGATAAATGATTTGGACCAAGCTGTCAAATATATTTCTCAAACAAGACAAATTAATGTAAACGTATCAGATTTTCTAATATTCCATAGTGACGTAAAGAACTTTGGTGAGTATAAGTACTTATTGTATAACGTTCTTATGGTTAATGCTTCAGACTTGTTCACGTTTGGTGTTTGTAAAATTTTATTTGTGAGAAAACGGACATTTTTCATTATGGCCTTAATCCAATTCGATATCATGACATCGAATTTTCTATTGTATTGATTAGGGGGGGGGTAAAGCATACAACTCTCAGAACGAATGGAATTGTAAACATGCCCAACAAACTTTTATTGAACTGAACAGGAATAAAAATCCTACTATAATTACCTGTATTGCCTGGTCATCTTCCCCTGAATGCATTCCTTACGGCAGTCTCCAAATCCAGCAGGTCTCGTAAACTCCTCCTGTACACTTCAAATGTAGGACACACGCAGAGATAGTCCCACATTGTGGTTTGGCCTAAATTGGGAGACTAACAATCGTCAGTTAACTCAAGTTGCAATATATTAAACTGAACAAAAGAGGGCATACAATTGATAATTGAACCCATGTTTTTTTGCCTAACTCAGTCCGATAATTGTTGGAACAGATGAGCACAAGCACGTGTGTGTCGCTGTGTGAAACCATGATGAAAATGCACCTCGTTTTGCGATGTGTAATTGATCAGTATGTGCCAACCATTGCGTAGCTGTTGCGCTTAAAATGTAGTAGTAGTTTGTTGTAGTAGTACATGTAGTTATAAATCTGGTTTTCCCCCGTTACGGGGGTGCCGGTCACCTCAAATTCACATCATACTGCTGCCATATGAAGATTAGGGTTAGGAAAAAATAATGGCCAGGATGCCCTTCCTGATGCCAATCCACGTTTTCAGTTTGTGCCTAGGCTTTTGGGCAACCATGCCCCCATGCAAGGCAGCTGATAGACACAGTGTTATAACCAGGCCTAACTGAGTGCCCGGTAAATCGAGTACCAGTGGTTTGAGATTCCCCTTGTTATAAGCTAATATTGCTATTTCCTGTAACTTATGCACTTTGTAGGTAGATCTTCTTTTCGTTCTACCAGGGTAACCAGCTACCTCCCCATCACATTTTCTTATGAAATCCCTTGGGTTGACTGATTAGCACCAACTCGTCTCGGGACAGTAGTAAAGGATACCAGTAACAGACCTTACAATCACAAGCCTGCTATCTCCTGTCCAAGTAATTTTTAATCCCACTGTACTGTTTGAGTTTTTAACGAACTAACTTTGGTGCTACAACACGCAGCGTACACCGTGGCGGTGCTAACGTGGGCATGGGGGCATTTTCCCCTAAATTTTTTTCTTCCCCAGTTGCCCCCCACCCTTCCCGGCCGAAAGAAACTTACAGATTTTTTTGGCCAAATTAGCGATTGAAGCCGAAAGTCGCCAACTTTGGGAAAAAAATCCGCAATTTTGGGCCATACTTGCTTAAAAATCTCAACAATTTTGATATTCCCCCCCAGATTTCACTTTTGCCCCCCCCCAAAAAAAGTCACTTTGCCGCCCCCCCCCCAGAAAAAAGAGGTTCTGGCACCGCCACTGATCTTACCAACCAGCATGGTCTGTAAGGCTCTGTGCTGTACAAAGCAGTTAGGCACTTAGCCGAAAGATAAACGAAGATACCAAAACAGATTTATCAGAATGGGGCTTCAATTCTATATCAGGTGGAAACAAGTACTCGGGGCAAATCTGCAAGAATAACAAAATTCTGTAGAAGTCCTGGCTTCTTGATCGAACCCAGAGCCCATTGATGAGTCATGGAATGTTTTGCTGCATCCACATGCACTCCCTAAGGGAACGGATTCACACCCATCTCCAGCACTTAAATTTTACATTTTTGTTTAATTTAGCAAAGTGTTATTCATGACCACAAAATCTATTCCATAAGTGGAGTCTTTTCCTCGGTAACTGCTAAATTAAGAAACGCACATGTTGCAAATTAGCTATATTAGGGACTATACTCTTGCCAAAATTTGTTCAGAGTTCGATACCGTGCGCGCGAGCGTAACATGCGTCCACACGGAAGTGAATGACCTGATTGCTTTTTGAGAAGGTTGGCCTCCCCATTGGTTAATCGCATATGAGGCTACCCATAGTCTCCGCCTCTTTTTATGCAATATTGCGGCGCGCAACGTTGCCGACCGCTGAAGGATTCTGACAGCAACTGTAGTACAGACTGAATGCATATGTTTTGCTGTTTATTTCGTTGTTGTCTCCGCATCAAGACTAGTTGTGAATTCTTATACTCAACACCTACCTTTTCCCCTCCACTCTACCCCTGCGTTCACTCATTTGTTGCACCAGGCTTGGAAAGGACATTACTAATTTCTCCAGACTTTCCAGAGTCTTATAATCAGTTTTATAACTTTCAAACTACTTACTTGAGGATGTCACATCTGTTGCACACTCGTGGTATGATCACCAATCTCATCTTCTGTTAGGTTAATACTGTTAGACCTCCAATGTATAGGGTTTTCGCAGAACCCCTGTGATAATCACACAGTAAAACAAAAATGAGCGGGATTTACAAGATCACCTCAAACTTGAAAGGCCAATGTCAGGGATGAAATGGTCATAATCATTAGTAGTAGTAGTTGTATTAAAACCCAAAGTTTAATCCAGTTTGGTCCCTGTTAACGGGTTGGCCGGATTCACCACACCTGTTCACAGCAATACTGCTGAATGAGGATTTATGGGAACCCATAAGATAATTGACCGGATGGACCTTCCTGACGTCAATGTGCTGGAAGGCCCCATTAAGCTCTCCAGAACCGACGGCCTGAAATTTCCTGAAAATTGATTCGGCCCTTGCTCCCAGCAAGCAAACGCTTCCAGCGCGATGCTAAACTTTCATGTGAGAATCATCCAAACACAAAGATCAGAAGAGTTTAAATGTGCAACGAGATTTTTGAGGCACCCAATATTGTGTCATAATAGTATTTCATTAGATTTTACATAAAATAGATTTCCTTACCTGTCATTTGCTACAGAAACCCCTAACCCCCTGGGCACTACCTGCTATCTATCGGCATCTATGCACTATTTTGATTGGTCACTTTGAAGGTGTTTTCATGTAATAAGCAAATAGGAGATACTGTAGGGCTTTTTTACACAGAGATATAGAACACTATTTTGATTGGTTTACTCAAGAGGGCCATCTCATGTGTGTCCCTGTTATGAGCCAATCAGACAGACTGTGTCATAGGTGGTAGTGCCCAGGGGGTTAAAAGATAGGAAAAAGGTGATTCTAGTTGCTATATTTTCCCTATAAAACATAGGCTTGATTTTCTTATTTGCTCTTATACAAATTAGACATTTCAAATTTGTGTACCAAAGAACATCTCTCAGCTGAAGCCTTTTCAGATTGGGTTATTTTTTGATAGAAAGTTTACATTAGGCAAAATCACACTTTCGATTTGTTTAGGACATGTGAAATCTCTTGTTGCACCTTTAAGGGGTAAATACCCATACAAAAAATGTGGGTATACTTTTTATGCTGAATAACAATGTCCTAAATGTTAAAAAATTCATTCCAGAATTTTTTTTAATACGGCCAATTTTCCGAATTTCAGAAATTTCTGAAAGTCTACTCCCTGTAATGTGTATAGAAGGCCAAGTTCCCCTTCACATGTATTATATTATTTTATTTTATGGTGAAATTAACTAGACTTTGTCCAGCAGAAGAAGGCAGGTGAGGCCTAGCTCATGCAGTGTTTTAATTTGCGAATCACGCTAGTAACAGCGTTATCGCGGGCGTACAAAGTCAGTTATGTGCACTGTGCACAATAGCTGCGCAAAAAAAGTCATGACGTCATTCTTTAAACTTACTTACGGCCAGACAACGTAGCAGTATTAATCTATGGCAGGAGCAGAGAGACATGAGTTGGTCCTTCAAAAATCTGGGTGTGGATAGGAAGAAGGGTTTGGATTATATATAGTTGTGATTTTTTATTTCATGTCAGTAATGATTATTGTCGATGGTACAATCCTTGGGGGGGAGGGGTGTGAAAAACACTTTTACTTAAAATCCATTATAAACAGTGAATGCTCAACTTTGTTTTCAACAGAATAAGATGCTTTTAACCCATGACATGAACTTTTTGTATCAAATGTGTAAAGGCTGCATACCAGATTCAATTGAATAGATGTGAAAGTCTGAGACCCCTCTGAAACACGCTCTTGATTCCTTTGTTTGGAAGACAATTACGAACGGATTAAAGTGTATGGGGCTGGTGAAGAGGAGGATTAGGCCACATAAATATTGTAGGGTTGGACTGACCAAGTACTTGGATAAATGATGGCGACCAAGCTGTCAAATATTATTTCTAAAAAGGCAAATAAAGTTAAACGTATCAGATTTTCTAATATTCCTAGTGACGATACGAACTTTGGGGATAAGTATGATTTTTAACTTTTTTATGGTAATGCTGCAGACTTGTTCAAGTTTGGGTGTGGTATTAAAAATTTTAGTTGTGGAGAAAACGGGCACATTTTTCAGTTATGGCTTTAATCGGATCTCAGTATGTGAATCGAATTCTATTGTAGGTTGGGTAAAGCATACAACCTCTCAGAACGAATGGCATTGTTAACTGCCAAAAAAAACTTTTATTGAACTGACAGAATAAAAAAGCCTACTATAATTACCGGTATTGCCGTGGTCATCTTCACGGTCTGAATCCTTATGGCTAGTCTCCATATCCAGCAGGTCTCGTAACTCTACTGTACACTTCAATGTAGGACACACGCAGGAGATAGAAATCCACATTGGGGTTGGCCTAAATTGGAGACTAAACAATCGGCAGTTACTCAAGTTGCAAGATATGAAACTGAACAAAAGGATGTTGCTACCATGATAGATTTGAACCCAGTTTTTTTGCTAATACAGTCGATTAATGTGAACGGAATGAGCACAAGCAGGTGGCTGGGGTGAACCATGAGGAACATTGGCACTGTTTTGCGATGGGTAATGATCAGTATGTGCCACCCATGAGTAGCTGTTGCGCTTAAAAGGTAGGACTATTGTTGTCTAGTACATGAGTTTTAAATCTGGTTTGTCCCGGTACGGGGGGGGTGGCCGGATTAAACTCACAGAAATACGGTGCCATATGAGTAATTAGTGGAGGAAAAAAATAATTGCCAGGATGCCCTCCTGATTCCACTCCACAGTTTAGTTGGGGCCTAGCTTTGGGCAACCCTGCCACCATCGCCAAAGGCCGCATGATAGAAAACCAGTGTTATAACCAGGCTAATTGAGTGACGGGGTGGTAAATCGAGTAGAGTGGTTGGAGATCCCGTGTATAGCTATATGCTATTCCGTACTTTATGCCCTTGTAGGTAGATTTTCTTTTGTTCTACCAGGGTAACAGCTACCCTCCTCATACATTTTCTTAGCAATCCTTGGGTGGACGGCTTAGCAACAACTCGGCTTGGGATGGTAGTTAAAGGATACAGCAGTAAAACAGACCCTGACAATACAGCCTGAATCTCCTGTCCAAGTAATTGAATCCAACCTGTATGTGAGTTGTAAAGAAAGAAACTTGGGTGCTACAACACGCAGCTTACCCAGTGGCGGTGTTGTGCTTTGGCTAGGGGGGCAGGGGGCATTTTCCCGAAATTTTTTGGCTTCCCCCAGTTTCCCCCACCCTTCACGGCCGACAGAATAAAATTACCAGCTTTTGGGCAAAAAAAAAATTAGCGATTGGAACCAAAAGTCGCCAACTTTTGGGAAAAATCAGCAATTTTGGGCCATACTTGGTTAAAAAATCCTCTACAATTTTGATATTCCCCCACAGAATTTGACTTTTTTTGCCCCCCCCAAAAAAAGGTCACTTTGCACCCCCCCCAGAAAAAAGAGGTCTGGCACCGCCATGAGCTACAAACCAGCAGGGTCTTACGGCGCTGGCTGTTTAAAAGCCCGTTAGGCACTTAGCCGACAGAGATAAACTAATGATACAAAACAGATTATCAGAAGGGGCATCAATTCTAGATGCAGGTGGATGAAACAGAGTACTCGGGGAAAATCTGCAAGGAATAACAAATTCAGGTAGAAGTCCTGGGATGGCCGGATCGAACCAGAAGAGCCCATGATGAAACGTCAAAGGAATTATTTGCTGCATCAAACATGCACTCCCTATAAGGGGAACGAGTTCAACAACCATCTCCAGAATTAAATTTTACATTTTTTGTTTTTAATTAGCAAAGGTGATTTCGGAACAACAAAATCGTATTCTAATGGAGTCTTTTCCCGGTAACTGGAATGGGAAGAAACGCACATGTATGCAAATTATAAGTAGAGATTAAGGGGAATATACTCTCGCTAGAATTGTAGAGTTATACCGTGCGCGAGCGTAAACATTGCTTTCAACACGGAAGTGAATGCCTGATTGGCTTGTTGAGTGGTTCGGCCTCCCCATTGGTTAATGATATGAGGCTACCCATAGTATCCGCCTTTTTATGCGACAAAAGATGCGGCGCGCGTTGCCGACATCTGAAGGATTCTGACAGAACTAGTATACAGACTGAATGCATAGGTTTGCTGTTAGGCCGGTGTTGTCTCCGCATCAAGATAGTTGGAATTCGTTATTTCAACAACTACTCTTTACCCTTCCACTCTACACATGCTCTTTCACTCATTTGGTATCCCAGGCTTGGAAAGGACATTACTAATTTCTCAGACTTTCCAGAGTCTATAAATTACAGTTTATTAATTTAAAAACTCTTACTTTGATGATGTCCAAACATCTGTTGCACAGCTCGTGGTATGATACCAATCTCATCTTCTGTTAGGTTAATACTGTTATGACCTCAATGGTATAGGTTTTTCCCAAGACCCTTGTGAATAATCACAAACAGTAAAAAAAAATGTGGCGGGAGATTCTAACGAACTCACTCAAACTGGAAAGGCCAATGGAATGATGAAGTGGGCATAACATAGTAGTAGGAGTTGTAGTAAACCAAAGTTTTAAAATCCAGTTTGTCCCTGTTAACAGGTTGGCGGGATTCACCACACATTCACAGCAAGAATGCTGCTGAGGTTATGGGAACAAAAAGATTATGACCGGAGCCCTTCATGCCGTCAATGTGCTTGGCTGGCCTCATAGTCTCAGAACCGACCGGCCCTGAAACTTTTCCTTGAAAATTGATTGCGGCCTTGCTCCAAGCAAACGCTTCCGCGCGACGATAAACGTCATGTGAGCATATCCAAACAAAGGACAGAAGGAGTGTAAATGCTGCAACGAGAGATTTTGAGGCACCCAAATGTGTCATAATGATAATTTCATATAGATTGGACATAAAAGAGAGTTCTTACCCGGATTTGGTGCGAATGCCCTAACCCCCGGGGGCAATAACTGCCTATATATCGGCACATATAGACACTATTTGATTGGCACGTGGAAGGTGTTTTCATGTGTAAGAAGCCAAATAGGAGATACTGTAGGGTTGTTTTACACGAGATATAGAAGCACTCTTTTGATTGTTACTCAGAGGGCCATCTCAGGTTGGGTCCTGGTATGAGCCAATCAGGACAGACTGTGTCATAGGTGGTAGTGCCCAGGGGGGTTAAAAGAGAGGAAAAAGGTGATTCTGATTGGCTTATATTTCAATATAAATCATAGGCTGAGTTTCGTATTTGCTCTTTATACGGAAAATTAGACATTTCCAAAATTTGTGTACCAAAGAAACATCTCTCAGCTGAATCGTCCGATGGGGTTATTTTTGATAGAAAAGTTAATTAGGGCAAAAAATCAGCACTTTCGATTTTTTTTTTTTTGGGACAGGTGAAAATATCTGTTGCACTTAAGGTGGTAGACCCATACCAAAAAAATGTGGGTAGCTTTTTTTGCTGAAAAACAAGTCCATAAAATAATGGTGTAAAAAAAATTCATTTTCCCGAATTTTTTTAATACGGCCAAATATGGAATAGCAATTTCTGAAAGTTACCTCCCTGGTAATGTGTATATATAGGCCAAGTTTCCCAATTCACATGTTTGTATTGCAATCTGGTTTGCCCATTTCATTTTTGATTATCATACAAGTTACAATATGGTTTGAGTGGAGAAATAAAACTACTGGTCTGAGGTTTTATGATTTTGAATTGTATTTGTTTGCTTCACACATAAAAAGGCAAAAACTAAACCTGGAAAAGCAAGAGTAACAAATCGAGGTTGACTAATAGGAGGTCCTAACTCAAAAATGAAACTCAGAAGTTGGGACTTTCTGTTCGTAACTGATGGTGCTCAATTGAGATGCCGGTCAAGTGAAATTCTGCTGTATTCTACAATGGGAAGTGGAATTAAAGGTTGCACGAGAGATTTTGAGGCACCTAATATTGGGTAACAATAGTCAAGTTCATATAGATTAGACACTCTACAGATTTCATTACCTTGTATATGCGACAAAAATGTCTTCAAGAGAGAGAAAAAAGTGATTTTGATTGCTTATAATTCAATGTATAAAAAACATGGCGGAAATGTCTATTTGCTCCTATACGGAAATTAGAAAATCACAATTTTTGTACAAAGAAATATTTATCGCGTAGATCCTTTCAGATGGGGTGATATGTTTGATGGAAGGGAAAGCTTACCTCAGACCAAAATCAGTACTTTCGATTTTTTAGGTGCCACTGATATGTGAAATCTATCGTTGCACCTTGAGTTAATTCGTAGAATTTTAGGAATGGGTGATACGATTTGGGGTACCAAAAATCTCAAATGTGGTGGCCAAAAAGGGCCATGAGTGAGGTAGGGCCTTATGTTAGTCAAATGTCAACATGATACATGGGTCCCAATTTCAGAAAATTTTCTATGTATGATGAATGGGACCCTTTTTGGTGTGAACATTTGTCCTAATGAAAAGGCCATCGTCAGAATCAACTGAATATGAAAACTAAGCTTTTTTGTCAAAGATTCGGTGAACCAATGTACAGAAAAGAGGGTGATTGGATAGATTAATTTACCGCTAACCATTGAAGGTGTTTTAGTCATTAAAAACAATCACAACTTACTTAAATCTCTTTCAATTAAAAAGACAGCAATTAAACTTGCGCATCGCCCATGGCAAGATGGCAGATAAAACAAGTTGACACCAGTTGCAGTTGCAGGGCAGCAAAAATTAAAAAATGTTTCTCATGGAATAATATTTAGAAATGCAGTTTCTGAAAAAATGGAAAAACAGGTCCATACATAAAGGGGAAAATGAGCGCAGTATGACCTTTGACCTTGGTAGGGGACCTTGGAACTCAACAACATTATTGAAGGACCCCGTACTGCACCTTCGACCCAAGTTAGGTGTTAATCTGGACTTAAACTTTTCAAAGACGACCAGGAGAAAAACAAAAACTAACCAAACTGGAACATGGACCTCGTGACCTTTGACTTGGTCCATTGACCATTTGACATAATCCACAGATAAAAAAAAACCCTATTGACCTTACCCCAAGTTGGTTTTTTTTAAATTCAGACAAAAATTTTTGAGGAGACGCGAAAAGAAAAACGAAAAAATAACAAAACCTAATTCCAAAATGGAACTGGAAAACATGACCTTCAGAGACCTTCGACATGGGTCTATGACCTTGAAAATCATCCAATATGAGGACCCCTATTGCACCTTCACCCAAAGTCTGGTTTAACATCGGAATTATTTTTGAAGGAGACGCGAAAAAAAAAACCTAAACCCAAAAACGGACAACACAATAAATACACTACAGTACATCCATTGCGCACCCTCGCAATATCCCCCTATGTTCAAGCCAGGGGGATAAATTGAGGAGCACATGTCATTCAGAAATGTCATAAGCTTTAACGGTAGATTGTCCAATGTGTTAAAATATGCAAAACTGTGTCAAACTATGTTGATGTTAATGCATTTATGTGCAGCACAAATTTTGGACATTCAACCGGATATCTATTGTGCCACACAAAGTACACGTATTCTTAATTCAAATTGTTGAACTAAGATTGATTATAGTTGTAGAACATACATGAAAACAAGCTTTCGTTGGTGTTGCTAATTACTGTTTGCCCCTATGCAAAGACGGTGGCATTGTAGCCCTCAAAGAAACTGATTACTAGCCCTCCACACTTGTTTGGTATACTTCTTCCGGGAAGGTAAACTCGACTCTTAGCAATTCCAAAAAAAACTATAATAATAATAATAATACCACACTATAACACAACAATGTGTCTCAATGCGCAAATGCCATATTATTACGCTGCCATCATCTTAAATCGTCAGAAGAATCATGTCGGTCATTTAGGTGTGCTGGTGCTGGGCCAATTAGCGCCACTGCTATTAGCACTTAGATTGTGATATCCCATAACCAGCCCCCATATTTCGCTGGGTGAACGAGAAATTGCGACTAAGTATCTTGCCAGGGACACAAAACGTGGACTTCAGCTGGGCTCAATCACAAAACTTAGGATCACGAGTCATGCGCTATCCGTTGCGCCACACGTGCTCCTATACGGAGCATCCGTTGTGGAGCTGGACTGGTTATGTGGATAAAGTTTTCAGTGTTACAGTCCAGCAGGAGTTAGGTAAAACTACAAATTAGAATAGGGTGCAGTCAGTTTGATTTACCCTTGTAAATGTTTTTAAAATTATATTTGTAAAAACATTCTATCAACATGTCATAAAAAAAACAATCATGCTTATCAAGTATATAATTCTTTGAACAATTTTGGGTTTAATCGTTGTCTAACAGGCAATATATAAAGAATGTATTTACATACCGTGACGTTCTTGAGGACAGTCAATGTCAAATGGGAAGGCTCTTGTCTTTGCCTACAATGATCTGATTCTTGCTTGGAGTACTTTGACACAGAGTTCATGGTGATGCAGCCTCCTTGTGGCAGTCGTTAGAGGATCTTACCCGATGATAGAGAAGAATAAAAGAAACTGCCACGTGAGCTTTATTTCTATTCATTTAATTTTTTGGACATTATAGCGATTTGCAAACAATTAATTGGGAAGTTCTGAGGCAGGACAAGATCGAGCACAAGCAAATATCAATGCCCTAAGCAAGCATAGTAAAGAGGACTCTGGATAGAAGATAAGCATTAGCGATTTGACAAACCATTTATTGTGAAGAAATGGAGCTGACACGAGAGAGCACAAGACAACGATCAAGCCCCGTAAGCAAGCATAGTTAAAAGGACACCGGAGGAGAGAAGAAGTAAGAATTAAGTTTATGGAGAATGGTGTATGTATGGGACCAAACAAAAAGTCTGAGCATCAGAGGATAAAAGGGTGTATGAGTAACTGACTTATATGTTCTTAAGTGGCGGTGAACTTGCCTGCCCAGATTGCGGTAAGCCGGGCACTGACATAATTCATTGTGTTAGGCAGGCTTTTTATTGCAGGCAGGCATTCCCACACAATCCTATTGTATTGCATTAGTCTACTGGCACACTATCAGCTCAAGATCTTAATATTATGCATCTGTGGTGCAATACCCAGAGCGATTAGTGAGTACCGCCCAACACTGCACAATACAGCAAAAAATATGGGCAGCGGTCATGCCACTCGTCAAGCAAATTACCGTTTTTAGAGTTTTGAAGCTTTAAAAAGATATTTGTAATGTCAGCTTCGTCCTGCATAATAAATAAGAATATTGAAATGGCTTTTTCTGGTTGATACTAGAAAAGATCGCACCTCGACAAGAAAATATCAGGCTCGGTCTTCGTCGGCCCGAGATTTGATCTAGGCTCGGGCGATAGATGTTCTGTTATCAAACCTAGCCATTCCAAAGTATATAAATACATGTAGGTCTATAAAGTACAATACCAACATGATTTCCAGACTTCTGGTTTATTAAAGTCTCAAATACATCATATTACCATGCCAACGTTTCTTAATTTTTTTCTCTGCAGTCCCTCTTTCAAAAGCTAAGGGAACAAAGGTGATTGGTGATGAGGCAAACAAACATTGGGCCCTGAATGATGGCAGAAAAGGTTTTTCATCCAAAATATGCAATAATCAAACATGCAAACTATGTAGTCCCCTGGGTTGTTACATCAACTAGCCTTTAGTTGATCAATTAACATGCCCTGTGTTATATTTGTCTGGCTTATTATGTGAAGGCAATAGAAATTTGCTGAGTGATGTCCACAACAACCCGGTGTGTATGTTCTTAGAAGTTTAAAGCAAAATAACAGCACATTTTTTGAAGAGCGCCTCCAATTTTGTAAAATTGATTATTTTTGAACCAGTTATGTGGTGGAATTGTTAGAAAACCCACAACCTGCGAACCGAGGGAATGCTCAAAAATGCGTATTATCATAAAATAAGCGATTTTGTAATTAGAATGGGATCCCAAGATTGATTAACGGCAGAGCTGGAAATGCTAATTATGTAAGTCCATATGTTGAAATAGTGCCACATCAAGAAAATTACCTCTAACTTGACACTACCTGAACCAATAACACAACAATGATGGAGCGTTATATACGTACATGGCGCTATCCGGCCTATTTAATTTGGAAGGCCATTTCAGCAGCCATGGAATTATTATCGGAGATCTCCAAAAAAATTATTATTCTAATTACCCAAATTCATTACGTTGCGGACACATAGACATTTTTAGCTGAACAATCACAGTATAGTTTACTATTCCATTACCAATGCTGCAACCATGTAAAATTCAATTTTTTGGAAAAAATTTGGGGCGCTATTAAAAAAACTGTGCGATTATGATTTAACTTGCTGCACGACGCATAAAGCAGAGGTTATCTACTGATGTCGGTGATTGATTTTGCTGAAATAATGAAAATTGTTGATTAGGATAACAACACCAAATTGCTCCCAAACCTCTTATAATAAAGACATGGGCAAAAATTGAGACGTGGTGCGATTATTACTGAACAGCGCAGCTTCGCTTTCCCCATTGATGAAAGGGAAATATGTCAAGATGTTTCAAGCTCGGTTTGACTTACATTCATAAACTATGACATACATAACGAATTCCGAAAAAAAAATAATACAATTTGGTCAAAATAACAAACATAGAGGGGGGGGGCATTTTTTTTTAATTTTTGCTTTTTTGACCATACGAAGAAAACGGGGGCAGGATTTTTCGCCACGGCTTCATGGATCAAAAGCGCCCAATTGTGACGTCAAAAGTGATGACCAAAACATAGTGTTTACTCGAATTGTTATGAGGTGACACTGAAGATTGGATGATGATGAAAGTAAAATAAAATGAGAAAAAAGTGACAGAATGACCCTATTTGTTTCCATTTGTTTTCGTTGTTTAAGTATTATTGCAGTGGCAAACACTGCGATATGATGGTCACACCGACGTAATTAGGGATGGTATCACTTTGATCCCATTTGCCGGCGATGTGGATGTCGGAATCGTTTTCGAGTAAGCTATTGGCGGGAAATTATTAAAAGGGCTAAAATAATAACAAGTGGACAATTTTCAACTTATTTGATTTATATGTAATCTACGTACTTAAGATTTCCATACATACCAAATTTACCAACAATTCAGAATCCATGACATATTCCTTTAAAAAAAAAAAAACACATATTTGATCACCTTGGCATTTTTGTTTTACTGGTCTTCTTAGCATGGTGGGTAAGGGGAAATATTCAGTGTCAGACACGTTTCCATGATATCAGGGTTCAAGGAGGCTTGGAACAATCAAGGCAGGTTACACCTTATTTCTTATCAAAAACTGACTGCATTTGTAAATGCACAGGCATGAGTCTCCATGTACATGGGATAGATGGCTTAATATCCCTCGAAGATGAGATATGACATGGTCATTTTGCCCCTGGGTCTAAATGACCCACTGGGAAGAGCGAATTCCAGTATTATGAATAAATCCGCCAAGTTACCCGGCCAGACTTGACGGGGGTTCCTGCACCAAGGCGAATATCAGTAGTATACCATAGGGCTATGCGGTCGTAGTGCTGCTATTTCAGAAGTTGTAAGAGAAACACTTGGGCATTTTTTTTTTTAAAATAATTTAAATACTTAAATTCATTGTTAATATTTTCCTTCTCGACACCCTGCTGTATAAAATGCACAGGGACCTCCAGTTGCAATCCCTCTTGTGGTGTGTTGCCGTGCACCACGGACTTTCCTCCATTTTATCGGAATAAAATTATCATTAAAGCACTCTAGGGTTCTTAGTTAAAGATGTGTAGGACGATGATGAGTTTGATTGTAGACAGACCAGACGGTGGTATTGCTTTCTGTAAGATCTTGGTCGTTTTCAGCGATCCATCACCATGATTCCAATCATTCCTATGGGAGTTGAATTGAATTTACCATTTAGCTGCAAAATAGCCAAAATAAAAGGGATTAAACAAAAATATGGCATTTGAAAGAGGGTGACTAACAGTAAATGCTTGAATGTACGTTTCAGGTGGTGGCGGTCAGAAATTCCTAATTTACTGATGTGCCATAACCAAAAATCATGACGAAATATTCTGCATTTTTTTTATGTATCAAGCATAGTGCTTTGATTACAAAACCAGTAGGAGTTGGAAGAGTCAACTCCAGGGTGAGGGATTGACTTGATAAACACAATGAGGGCAAGCGGTAGTACCTGGGAAGGGAAACACATGACCCCCCTCCCTGGGCTTGAAAGTACGTGACCCCCTCCTTTGAAAGTCCAATCCGCAAATCCCCGTCACTTTCATATAAGAGCCCCACCCCACCCCCCGGCAATGACCGGCAAACATCAAGCTCCCAAACAGTTTGTGAACAAGCAGCCGGACCACACATCCACTGAGCATAATATATTGGATCAGTTCTATTGTCCAAACAGGCTCTCTTTAACAGCAGGACTTAGAATGGGTTAGAAAGACATCAAGAACAGAACAGCGCGTCATCTTGTCTCACAACAAAGGGACCAGAGGACACATGAGTTGAAGAAAGTTCACAAGGCTTGTGTGAGAAAGTCTTTTTCGCCCAAGGGTGGTGAACCAGTGGAATTCTCTCCCTAAAGCAGTTTAACTCAAAAACAAACAAATGAGTAAAAAGCAAGATTGACAAAACTGAGTGCAAATGGCTAAGGGGCGAATAAGGCTAAGCCTTATAATGAATCATCAGTCCCCACGTGTAAGTGTAAGCATTAAGGAGGAGCTGTGAAAAAAGTTGAGATCGGGTTAATGTTTTAAAGAAGTTTTTACTGTTAACAGTTTCAGGTGGAATTAAGGAACCAATTTTAGACAAAAAAATCCGATAAAAGTCTTTGATTTTCTTGGGGAATCCAAAGTAATGTTCTGCGTTGTCAAATGGACGCAGTGCATGACCCGATGTTGGTGTAATCATGCGCAGTAAGACATTGCTGGCTGATCCTGCTTGTGGGTTTGGGTTTGCAATCGGTATCATTTGGCGAGTGTATATGAAGTCGGATTAAGCCACTAACCCTCGGGGCCATTTAATCAATTGAATGAAAGCATCAGAACTTTCAGGCTGCACTGCCTTGAAGTGTTGGGTCCTTTAAGGTCAACCCAAATTTGATTCGGAGTCATTGAGTGACCGACATCCATTTTCTCACATTAGACCCCCCCTAGTTCCAGTAACTGAAAAACCAGAGGGTCGCCATTATATTAAAAACATAATTATCATTGAACCGGTCAGTAGATGATAACGATTAGTGTTAAAGATAACATTGACCTCTGGTTATGGTTACAGAACTACCCCCGCCCCAAAAAATCTTGTTTGTCTCAGAAGACCATGCACTTGCTTTTAAATTGTTTTTTAGGCTATTTTTCTTTAGTTGTAATCATTGGTTTTGTTGTGTTTAATTTTCAGAAAATTTGGAAAATTGCGCAAGCACCCCCCCCCACAACAAAATTGGGTCAAAAATACAATTTGCATTAAAACAAGCACCAATGGTGCTGTAAGCTCAGAAGGTTGATTTTTTTAATATTGCACACCACCTGGGGGCGCAACTTTTTTTGGAGATATTAATCTTGAAGTCCCCCACATGCGCATAAGTAAGAGACGTCGGGTAGCACCACGGGTTTTACATTTCTAGTATTTTTTATTTCCCATTGCTTGGATTTGACACCACCCGGGGGGGCACAAACATTTTACATGTGGCGATAGAATTGTGAAAAAGTTAAAATGAGCACAAGTAAGAGACATTTAAGTGTAGCACCCCCGGGTTTGGATTTATAGTATACAATATCTAGACGGCTCATGAGGGAGATGGTGGAAATATGCCCCAGATGTCTGAGACAAGTGTCCTACTATGGAGAAGGCCCGCAGTCTCAAGATCATCAAGGACTGCCCTTTAATCGGCCACAGACTTTCACCCAAAATATGGAACACCCTATAGGCCTGGGTCGTGGTTCTTCTGAGCACATTTGGTGTGATTTAGCATTGATTTGCACGATAAGGAAAAGGAAATGAATAAAGATTTTCAAGAGAAGCACTTTTAATTGGCCCACACGACATTTGACCCAAATCTGTGTGAATCCGTATGTGCTGGTTCGCGTTTCTTCTGCACCAAGTCAGAGATTATAAGCATGATTGTGGCACAAAAGAATGTATTAGAGTTTCAAGAAGCCCTTTACTGGCTCATGTACACCAAAACCTGAAACCAAACTGGAAACCCAATGGATCTTGGGTCAACAGTATCTGACCAATCTGTGATTATTAGCAATTGATGGTTGGCACAAGAAGGGAATTTATAGATTTTCAAAGAAGCACTTTACTTGGCCCACACGACCCTTTGACCCAAATCTGTGAAAACCCCCATATGGATCTGGGTCAGCGGTACTTCTAAACAAGTCTAGTGATTATAAAAATAGATTTGTGTACACGAAGGAATGTATCGATTGTCAAAGAAATGCCACCATTTTCAATGGCCCCTGACATTGGACCCCAATCTGTGAACACCATATGACCTTGGGTCAGCAGTTCTTCAAACCAAGTCTATGATATAACCATTGATTTGTGGCACCAAGAAGGAATTTATAGATTTGCAAAGAATGCCCCATTTTTAATCGGCCCCACGGACCGTTGACCCAAATCTGTGAACACCCCACATGGGCCTTGGGTCAGCGTTTTTTGACCAAGTCTAGTGTGATTTAGCAATGATTGTGGCACAAGAAGGAATTTATAATTTTCAAAAAGAATGCCCCTTTAATTGCTAAGTGACCTTTGACCCAAAGATGTGAACAACCCATACGGACCTTGGGTGGTCAGCGGTTCTTATAACCAAGTTAGTGATTAAGCAATGATTGGCACAACGAGGAATTTATAGATTTTCAAAGAGCACCTTAATTGGCCAAATGACCTTTGAACCACATCTGGTGAAACAACCCATATGACCTCGGGGTCAGCGGTTTCTTCAACCAAGTCTAGGATTAAACATATATTTGTGCACAGAAATTTTAGATTTTTAAGAATGCCCCTTTCATCGGCCCACGTGACCTTCGACCCAAATCTGTGAACACACCACATGGCCCTTGGTCAATGATTATTATGAACGATTTTCGTGCAATGGCCCCAGGAACCAAGCGTTTGGCAAACAAGAGCATATGGCAAAATGAGGCGGATGGATGGATGGATGGATGGAGGATGGAGGATGGATGGAGGATGGAAGGAGGGAGGATGGATGGATGGATGATGGATGGATGGATGATGGAGGATGGAGGATGATGGATGGATGGATGGATGGATGGAGGTGGATTGGATGGGATGGATGGATGGATAGATGGTAGACAGAAAAGATAGAAGACAGCCAGCTTAGAAGAATAGATAGATACGTCTGATGAATGTAAAAAAGCATTTGCATTTCCCTGTTAATTTGAAACAAACTACTTTTACATTGGCTTATCAAAAATTATCTTGTTCACACAGGATTTTCACAGGGGGAATTAAGCTTAGGAACATCCATTGTCCTCATAGAGGGTATTTTTGCAAAAGGAAAAAAAAAATGGCATTGCACTTAGTTTGGAAAATAAATTTGGATTTGGGACGTGGATTCAATCAAATTCAAAAAAACATTAAAAATAACATTTTTTTTATCAAATGTTTTGTTGATTACATAGATCTATTTTATGGATCTGATAGAAAAAAAAAAAGTGCCAGCCTAGATCAGGACTCGGGCTACCCACAAGCTAATGGTTGCTCATTTTACAAAATAACAGAAAATTTTTAAATGTATACATCCTGATGACCTACGTCCAAGGCAACGACGGAAAAATAGAGCCACTGATGCTCAACTCTAAAAGTTAAATTATGCATGTACATTATTGCACAGTGAAACTGGCTACCTGCAACCTAAATAATAAAAATTAGTTACAGTATTACAGCATCTAGTGTGCAGGCGCAGATCTAGGGATGGAGCGAAGATCCAGGTAGGGGCGCGCCCCTCCCGGTTTTAATTCTGCAAGTATCTTGAAAAAATCAGCCCATTTTGAGTTATTTTGGACCAGTTACAGCCTTTCAGACCCCCCGGTAATTTTGATATTTTTCAAATACTGGTATTACGCTGCCATCAGGAAATCGTCAGAATCATGTCGCGTCATTTAGGTGTGCTGCTGGCCAATTAGCGCACTGTCTATTAGCACTTAGATTGTGATATCCCCCATAACAGCTCCCCATATTTCGCTTGGGTGAACGAGGCAATTGAGACTAAGTATCTTGCCCAGGGACACAAACATGTTGACTTCAGCGGGGCTCGAACTCACGAACTTAGGATCACGAGTCCTGCGCTTATCCGTTGCGCCACACGTGCTCTCTATAAGGAGCATCCTGTGTGGAGCTGACTGGGTTATGTGGATAAAGTTTTCAGTGTGTACATCCCACAGTCCAGGATTTAGGTAAAACTTACAACTTATAATAGGGTGCAGTCAGTTTGATTACCCTTGTAAAATGTTTTTAAAAATTATATTTGTCATAACATTATATCAACATGTCATCAAAAAAACAAATCATGCTTACAAAGTATATAATTCTTTGAACAATTTTGGTTAATCCGTGTCTAACATGCAAATAAAGAATGTCATTTTACATACCTGTGACGTTCTTGAGGACAGTACATGGTCAAATGTGAAGGCTCTGTCTTTGCCTACAATGATCTGATTCTTGTTTGGAAGTACTTTGACACAGAGTTCATGGTGATGCAGCCTCTCTTGTGGCAGTAGAGGACGTACCTATGTATAGAGAAGAATAAAGTAACTGCACTGTGAGCTTTATTCATATTAATTTAATTTTTTTGGACATTATAGCGATTTGCAAACAATTATATTGTGAAGTTGTTGAGGCAGGACAAGATCGAGCACAAGCAAAATATCAATGCCCCGTAAGCAAGCATAGTTAAAGAGGGACTCTGGATAGAAGATAAGCATTAGCGATTTGCAAACAATTATATTGTGAAGAAATTGAAGCGTGACAAGATAGAGCACAAGAAAAATATCAATGCCCCGTAAGCAAGCATAGTTAAAGAGGGACACTGGAGAGAAGAATTAAGAATTAAGGTTTATGGTAGATATGGGTGTATTGGACCAAACCAAAAAGTCTGAGCATCAGAGGATAAAGGGTTGTATGAGTAACTGACGTTATATGTTCATCATTTTAGGTTGACTTGCCTGCCCAGCTTGCCTGTCAGCCCAGGGCACTGACATCATTCATTGTTTGTTAGGCATGCTTTTTATTGCATGCAGGCATTCACACAATTCCTATTGGGATGTTATTAGCCTACCTGGCACCTGTCAGATAAATATCTGAAATATATGCATAGTGGTGCAATGACCACAGTGCGGATTCAGCGAGTACCGGCCCAAAACTGCACAATACCGCAAAAAATATTGGGCACTTCGGTCATGCAACTCGTCAAGCAACATACCTCGTTTTTGTTAGTTTTGAATCCATTTTCAAAAACGATTTTAGTCAAGCCAGCATATCTACTGCTAATAATAATAATATTGAATGGCTTTTTTCGGTTGGTAAGAGAACCTATTGCCCTCTCCAAGAAAATATCAGGCTAGTCTTCGACTCGCCCGAGATTTGATCTAGGTCGGCGATATTTCTTGTTATTCAACATCAGCCATCCCCTATTATATAATACATGAGTCTATAAAGATCCATACTTACATGCTTTCCAGGGACTTTCTGGTTATTTAAAGTCCAATTACATCCATATCTACAATGAAACTGTTCTAATGTTTTTTTTTCTCTGCAGTCCCTCTTTAAAAAGCTAAGAGGAACAAGGCTGATTGGGTGATGAGCAAACAAACATTGGGCCCTGAATGATGCAGAAAAGGTGTTTTCTCATCCAAAATTATGCATATAAAACATTCAAAACTATTGTAGTCCCCTTGGTTGTTACATCAACTAGCCTTTAGTTGATCAATTTAACAATGCCCTGTGTATATTTGTATGTGCTTATTATTGTGAAAGGCAATAGAAAATTATGCTTGAGTGATGTCCACAACAACCAGGTGTGTTATGTCATTGCTTAAAGCAATAACAGCACATTTTTTGAAGAGCGCCCCCAATTTTTAAAATTTGATATTTTTGCACCTAGTTATGTTGGTAATTGTCTAGGAAACCACACCTACGAACGAGAATGCTCAAAAATGCGTATTTATCATAAAATAAGCGATTTTGTAATTAGAATTGGGATCCCAGATTGTACTTAACGGCAGAGCTGGAAATGCTAAGTTTATGTCCGTCCATGATGAAATAGTGCCACCTCAAGAAAATTACCTCTAACTTGACTTGCCTGTACCAATAAAACGACTAATGGATGAGCGTAGATACGTACATGGCGCTATTTCCCGGCTATTTCATATTGGAAGGCCATTTCCAGCAGCCATTGAATTATTATCGGAGATCTCCAAAATTAATTATTCTAATTACAAAATTCCTTCGTTTGCGACACATAGAACTTTTTTAGCTACATTCAACAGGTATAGTTTACTAGCCAGTTACCAATGCAACCATGTAAAAAGCTCAAATTTTAAAAATCGTAAAAAAAAAAACTCCGTTAAAAAAAAAAATGTGCTATTATTGCTTTAACTTGCTGCACGAGCATAAAAGCAGAGAGTTACTAATGATGGCGGTGATTTAATTTTGCTGAAAATACTGAAAATTGTTTAAGATAACAACACCAACATTGCTCCCTAACCTCTTATAATTCCAGACATGGGCAAAATGAGACGATGGCTGCTTATTATTAATGAACAGCTGCAGCTCAGCTGTCCCCCTTGATAAGAAATATGTCAAGAATTTTTGTCAAGCTCAGTTTGACTACATCATAAAATATATGTACATGCATCACGAATTCCCGAAAAAATAATACAATTTGATGTAAAATAACAAAATAGAGGCATTTTTAATTTTTGCTTTTTTGACACTACGAAGAAAACGGGCGGATTTTTTCGCCACGGCTTCATTGATCAAAAGCGCCAATTGTGACGTCAAAGTGATGACCAAAACATCGTGTTTACCGAATTTGTTATTGATGACACTGTATATTGATGGATTAATGAAAGTAATAATTAAAAATAGAAAAAGTGACAGAATGACATATTTGTTTCATTTCGTTTGTGTTTAATTAATTATTGAAGTGCAAACCTGCGATATGATGGTACAAAGACGTAAATTATGGAGGTCATCACTTTGACGTCACCAGTTGCCTGCGATTTGGATTTGTCGGAATCGTTTTCGAGTAAGCTATGGGCGGGAAACTTAAAAGGGCAAAATACTCAACAAATGTGGACAATTTTCAACTATTTTGCTTTATATGTATCTACGTTACTTAAGCGTTCCATCCATACCAATTTTCCAAATATTCAAAAAAACAAAAAAACCGAAATATTTTTAAAAAAAAAAAAAACATATTTTTCACCTTGCACATTTTCTTTTTTATTTGTCTCTTTCGCCTGGGTAAATCATTAAGTGTTCAGACAATGCTTTCCAATGATATCAGGTTCCAGGGATGGCTTGGAACAAGCAGGGTTTACACCTTATTCTTTAGCAAAATGACGGCATTTTAAAATGCACAGGCATGATTCTCCCATGTACATGGGATCGATGGCTTAACATCCCTCCGAAGGATGAGATATGCACATGGCTATTTGCCATGAGTCTAAATGAAACCAATGGGAGAGCAGAATTCCAGTATTCTGATAAATCCTGCAAGTACCCGTGCCAGGACTTGACCCGGGGGCTTCCTGCACCAAAGGCGAAATCGTAACCATAGGGCTATGCTGTCGTAGTTGCTGCTATTTCAGAAGTGGTAAGAAAACCCCATTGGCATTTTTTTAAATAATTTTAAATACTCTAAATCATTTTGTTAATATTTTCCCTCACCCTGACTGCCACTCTCACAGGGGACCTTTGCCCTCTCTTGTTTCTGCGGGACAGACCAGGAAGTAAAAGGTCTTAGGGGTCTTAGTTAAAGATGTGTAGACCTGATGTAGTTCTGCTTGGTAGCCAGAAATCGGTTGGCTTTCTTCGTTAAGATCTTGGTCGCTATGGGACATCCATTATTAATACGCTGCGAGTGTTGAATTGAATACCATTTAGCTGACAAAATAGAAAATAAAAGGATTAAACCAAAGGAATATGCATTTGAAACGAGGTGGACTAACAGTAAACATGCTTCATGTCGCATTCAGGTGGGTGGCGTGGTTCAAGAAATTCTAAATTTACTGATGTCATAACCAAAAAATCATGACGAAATATTCTGCATTTGTTTTAGTTATCAAAGCAATAGTTTTGTATTCCAAAACCAAGTAGGAGTTGGAAGAGTCAACTCCATTGTGAGGGATTTTGATAAACACAAATGAGGGCAAGGTATAGTCATGGGGCATGGGAACACCATGACCCCCTCCCTGGGCTTTGAAAAAGTACCCCCCTACTTTGAAAGTCCAATCCACACCTCCCGTCACTTTCATTAAGAGGCCCCCCCCCCCCCCCCCCCCGTGGCCTGACAGGCCAACATCCATAAGCTCCCAAATCAGGTTTGTGGGCACAAGGCAGCCGACAACATCCATCTGGAGCTATTAATATTGTTATCATTCTCATTGTCCAAACGTCTCTCTTCAACCAGACTTTAGAAGGGTTAGAAACTCAAGCAGAACAGATCTTAATTCTTGTCTCACAACAAAGGGGTCGTCAGAGGACACATGGCCGTTTAAGAATTAAAATGTTCAACAAAGGCTTGATTGTGAGAAGTCCTTTTTCTCCCAACGGGTGGTGAACCAGTGGAATTCTCTCCCTTAAAAAGTTGTTAAACTCAAAAACAACAAATGAGTTCAAAAGTCATTAGAGACGCAATACATTGAAAGTGAAAAGGGAAATAAGGGGCACTAGCTTAAAGCTATAAGGTATGAGTATCCATTCAGTCCCAAGTGAAGTGTAAGCTAGTAGGCATCTGTGAAAATTTGATATCCGGGGTTAATGGTTTAAAGAAGTTAGCATGTTTTTACTGTTTTAAACAGTTTCAGGTGGAATAAAGGAACCATTTTAGACAAAAAATATTTTTATTATTTTTATGCTTTGATTTTCTTGGGGAATCCAAAGTAAAAATGTCTGGTTTTCAAATGGCACGCAGTGCATGACCCGATGTTGGTTGTAATCCATGCGCAGTAAGACATGGCATGGCTGCTGGTGAGTTTGTGGTTTGCAATCTGTATCATTTGGCGAGTTTGCTATATGGAATGTGTTTGTATAGCCACTAAATGGGTCAATTTATATCAATTGAATGAAAAGATCAAGAAACTCTTGCATGCTGCAACTTGGCCTTGGATAGTGTTACTTAAGTCTGAAACTTCCAAATTGATTCGGAGTCATTTAGGGATCCGTACTTATCCATTTTCTCCACATTGACCCCCCATTCGTTCCGTAACTGAAACCCAGAGGGTCGCCATATACTTAAACACTGTCATTATCATTGAACGGTCAGTAGATGATAACGCGTAGTGTTAAAAGATAACATTGACCTCTGGTTCTGGTTACCAGAACTACCCCCCCCCCAAAAAAAAAAATCTTGTTTGTCTCAGAAGACCTGCACATTGCTTTTAAATTGTTGTTTAGTTTCTTTTCCGTTAGGTTTTTACTCATTGTTTTTTGTTTAGATTTTCAGAAATTGGAACAATTTTTGGAAAGCACCCCCCCCCCACAAAAAAAAGTGGGTTCAAAATACAAAATTAGCATTATAAACAAGAGCACCAATGGTGCGGTAGCTCAGCAGGTTTTAATATTGGAACACCACCATGGGGGCGCAACATTTTTTTGGAGATATTAATCTTGAAGTCCCCCACATGCGCATAAGTAAGAGACGTTCAGGAGTAGCACCCGGTTTTGTTTACATTTATAGTATTTGTTATTGCCCCTGTTCTTTTATTTGACACCAACCCCGGGGTCACAACATTTTACATTGTGGCGATTTAATTTGAAAAGTTCACAACATGAGCACAAGTAGAGACGTTTAGGAGTATCCCATGGTTGTTGGCATTTTATATTTATACAAATTATAGAATGCTCATGAGGGAGATGGTGAGAAAGATTGCCCCGAGATGATCCTTGAGACAAGGCCCCTAATATTTAGGAGAAGGCCCGCAGTCTCAAGATCATCAGGAATGGCCCCTTAATCGGCCACATGACCTTTCACCAAAATCTGATGAAACACTTTCAGATATGGGCCTTGGGTAGCCAGTGGTTCTTATGAGCACATGTGTGATTATAGCAATTGATTTGTGGCACGATTAAGGAAATGATAGATTTCAAAGATATGCACCTTTAATTGGCCCACACCGACCCTTTGACTCACTCTGTGAAACAATCCCTGTAGGGCCTGGTTCAGCGTGCTTCTGAACAAGTTTAGAGATTATAGCAATTGATTTGTGGCACAAAAAGGACTTTATAGATTTTCAAAGAAGCCCCTTAAATTGGCTCATGTGACACGTTAACCCAAAACTTTGAAAACCCATGGATCTTGGGTCAACATAGTTTCAGCTGGACAATCTAGTGATTATAGCAATTGGATTGTGGAAAAGAAGGGAATTTATAGATTTTCAAAAGAATGACCCTTTAATTGGCCCACACGACCTCTGACCCACATCGTGAACACCCCATTATGGATCTTGGGTCAGCCGTTCTTCTAACCAAGGGCTAGTGATTATAAAAATTGAACTTGTGGCACAAGAAGGAATTTATCGATTTCCAAAGAATGCCCTTTGTAATTGGCCCACATGACATTTGACCCAAAGCTGTGAACACCCCATATGGACCTTGGGTCAGCAGTTCTTTAACCAAGTCTATTGATTATAACAATTGATTTTGGCACAAGGAGGAATATTTAAGATCTTCAAAGAATGCCCATTTAATCGGGCCCAAGTGACCTTTGACCCCAAATCTGTGAACGACCCCTCCATGGGCCTTGGGGTCAGCGTTTTTTCTGACCAAGTATAGGATTATAGCAATTGATTTGGCTGCACAAGAAGGAAGTTATAGATTTTCAAAGAATGCCCCTTAATTGGCTCCCCAAGTGACCTTTGACCCAAATCGGTAAACACCCCCATATGGACCTTAGGTCAGCGTATGTTCTAACCACGTCTATAGTTGTTATAGCTAATGATTGTGGCAAGAAGGAATTTAGATTTCAAAGATGGCCCCTTTAATTGGCCCACGTGACCTTTGAACCAAATCTGTGAACACCCCCATATGGACCTTGGGTGGGCGGTTCTTCTAACAGTCAGTGATTATACCAATTGAGTTTGTGGACAAGAAGGAATTTATGATTTTTTAAGGAAGGCACCTTTAACGGCCAAGTGACCTTCGACCCAAATCTGTGACCAACCCACTGGGCTTGGGTCAATGATGATTCTGGACCGATTTTCGCTGCCACGGCACAAGCGTTTGCAACAAGATGCATTATGGCAAGGATGGATTTGATGGATGGATGGATGGATGGATGGATGGATGGATGGATGGATGGATGGAGGAGGATGGATGGATGGATGGATGGATGGAGGATGATGGATGGTGGATGGATGGAGGATGGATGGATGGATGGCTGGATGGATGGATGGAGGATGGATGGATGGATGGATGTGATAGATGGCTAGACAGACAGATAGATAGACAGAAGATAGACAGATAGATAGATACGTATGCTGAGCTAAAAAATGAATTTTGCATTTCCCTTTTCATTTGAAACAAACTTACTTTTACATTTGGCTTTATCAATAAATTATCTTGTTCACACAGGATTTTCACAGGGGGAATTAAGCTTAGGAACATCCATTTTTCCCTCATAGAGTGTATTTTATGCAAAAGGAAAAATGGCATGCCACTTAGTTTGGAAATTCAAATTTGGATTGGGTACGTGGATTCAATCAATTCAAAAAACATTAAAAATAACATTTTTTTTTATCCAAAACTCTGTTTTTGTTGATTACATAGATCTATTTTATGGATCTGATAGAAAAAGTGCAGCCTAGTATCAGGACTCGTGCTACACAATCGTAATGGTTGCTCATTTTACCAAAATTTAACAGAAAATTTTTAACATGATGACCTAAGTTCCAAGAAAAGAAGGAAAATAGAGCCACTGATGCTCAACTCTAAAAGTTTACATTTCATGCATGTTACATTATTTGCACAGTGACTGGCCTACCTTGCAACTAAATAATAAAAATTAGTTACATGTATTACAGCCATATAGTGTGCAGGCGCAGATCTAGGGAGGGGCGCGCAGATCCAGGTAGGGGCGCGCCCCTCCCGGTAATTCTGCAAATTCTTGCAAAATCAGCCCATTTTGAGCTATTTTGGACCAGTTACAGCCTTTCAGCCCCCCGGTAATTTTGATATTTTTCAAATCCTGGATCCGCCATTGGTGTGCATAAAACAGTGGTTTCTAACTAAGTACTGTTCAACTTAACATTTAGCATGGATAATAAATATTCAATTTTAGTTTTACACTTGCTAAATTGCATAAAAATTCTAGGAAAAAGTGGTTTTGTGCAATTGTAAATATCGTGATACATCACATAAACAAGCAGCACTGCCAATCATGCCCATTGTTGAGCTATTCATAGGCAGGTGTGAACGATGTGCTTGAGTGACCATCTCTGAATTCAGTGGCCTACAATGTAATCCTGTTATATAATTAAGATTAAGATTATTGTCCAGTAATTAAAGTCTTTGTATTCAAGTAGTGCTACTCCTGTCAAATGAAAGTAAACAGTAAAATGATGTCAACAAAACATGCTGTTGTTCAATCCTATGTCTGTCCTTGTGTGTCCGAGTGAGGGTTTGTTCTGAGCAAAGCTGAAGACACACATTCGATGGGTGCAATGTACCGGCATTAACCGTTAATAATAAGGGGTTCATTCATAGTATTTTGGGCATAAACAACGTTTATGCCCAAAATACTATGAATGAACCCCGTTCATGTTTTACCGTATTTTCTGCTAATACTTAGCTCGTTCACGTAGCATTGATCGTCGTCCGTACCTACCTGAAATCATCAATCACTTTTATTTCCATATATACAAACCTCCTACAATGCTACGTACCCAAGTGTATTGAAAAAAAAAATGGGATGGGTGCGCAGCAGATCCAATGCGGAATAACTTAGCAAATCCAGAATCAGTACAAAAACAGGACTTATTGAAAATCTTTACATTTGATAGTCCTAAATTATATATTATATACGCACATTGTTTCCTGATTTTCATTCATGGTTGAAATCTGATGATTTTGAAATGGTGATTTCTTAACCGTACAAAATCCCAACATACGCTGGTCCCTGCGCCTCGGGCTTCGCTTTATGGCTCAGTCTACCCAGTTGTGAAGTGGTGAGAGACCAAAGTCGCAGGGAACCAGCATAATCCCAACATTGCCAGGGCTGAAATTTTTGGTCATTTTGGGCCCGTTTAGGTTAACATTTCACGGATGTAAGCATAAGCTGTGCACCGTTTGTATTTTAAAATCGAGCTTGTAGGGATGCTAAGACATCAAGGTTTTCATATATGCACATATTTCTTGTCATAGAGGATCATAAGTATACCAAAATTCTTTACTTTGTGGCATATACGGTGGACACGTGGATCCCGGTTTCTTCTACAGTATGTACAGCCTGTACATAGAAGAAATTACAGACACACAGGCTTTTCTAGTGCAGATAACAGGGGCTATCGTAGCGGAAAATGCCTGAGCAACCTCAGGCTTAGTTTCGGTACCGCAACGCTAGGGTTGTATCCCCAGGGTCTACAACAAAGGGTTGCGGGTAATATCCCCTTTCAGCGGGAACACGAAATGCACATTTCAAGAGGCAACTATGCATGCTGACGTTTAATCACACATATGCCCAATTGAGCAATATCACAGGGATTAATGTTTACTATGGCACTTTGCGGTCCATACTATCAATGCGATTACTCACTTTTGAAGGAAAAATCAGCAATTTTCTTCGGCTCCTATCCGGGCTCCTATCGCAGCAGCGGCCATGTTTATTTACTAACTCTTGAGGGTGTCGGGAAACAGACGCTCTATGCCCACTGACCTGTATAGAGGTCAGAGTCTATGGCGTATCGAATGTGACAGGCCGCCGATCCCCGTTTGCAATTTTCACGTTCGTTCATCACGCTCTGTTTGGAGCCTACGTGATTGCGAATATTGCAGAGCTACAAGCAGGGACAGCATATGAAACAGTCACCCAGCAACCTCACTGTGCAAAGACAATGACATCACAGGTTTAGCATTGCAGATTCTCTAGCTCATAAGTGTAAATCATTCTGTACACGAGACGCAGTGAATTTTATCAGTAACAGATTTTTAGTAATTGAGTGTTACGTTAAGACTTGCGGTCATGCGCCATGAGTTGGGGTACAGGAAAAGGTGGAGGTGTTACATTTTCACAAATATTTTGACAACATTTTTAATGTATCATAAGAACCAAGAGAAAGGTATAAAGCTGGTTGAGTTTCATTTAATAGGAATTTAGCTTGAAATGAGTAACCAAATTTGTGCATTATTTGGAGAGGAATCGTAATTTGATGCGGTCAGTGTCAGGGGTGGAGGGGCATGCGGATTGAGGTGCATAGGATGAGGCATGTGTTAAAGATTAGGGATTTTGATATTCAGGGCTTTTTGCATTATTTTTGTACCATTTATATCTTTGTAAACCCCAGCACAGGCATTTGGAACAAATTAACATTCATTTGTTTGTTATTTTTGCGTCTGTTTCTTTGTAAGGTATATAATGTGATGAGAAGGAAATATTAAAATTTTTGATTTTTTAGGATACTGAATTTCTCAAATTGCACAGGATCGATTTTAAACCACCTACCAAGACGTTCCGAATGTTTATTGGTTAAACAAGTACAAAAGAACAGCAAACTTGTTTGAAACTGCCTGTCTATCGTAATTGTCCCCAGAGAACACAGTGCTTGCGTTCTGTCGGGGCACGACAGAAAGTACTAACTATCATCTTATACATAAGACGGCATATTCGCCTATCACTTCAGGTGTGATCTAATACATGGAAAGCGCCCAATATGCACAAAAACCCGGATTTGGAAAAAATTTGGGCGCTTCTTTCTGGAAAATCTCCCCTGTCTCGTTAAGCTATGATGTATGTTGCAATTTTATACCTTTTTGTATGGCATAAACTTTTTAAAATAATTACTCTACCCCAGCAAAAGTAAATACATTGTCAGAAAGGAAATTTGAGGAGGATACATAATTCTCGTCGCCGCACACATCATGTGTTTTTCACATTTTTGAGGTTCTTGCGAAATTCCGCCTATTTACTTAGTAATCGAGTTTTGCCATCCACAAAGTTTCAAAATGTGAGGAGGCCTAATTATTAGTTTATAATTACCGATTTTGACATTTTCCTCCAAAATAACCAACCGTGTTTCACCTACTGTCGATTTTAAAATCGCCCTTCATTTACACGTGTTGATATAGGTTGTATTTGCCGATCCCCAAAATAAACGATTTCCACATCAGGGTCTTATTTTGAGTATTTCATTGTATAGTTAAAGCTTTTCACATAGTATTATGTTAGTACATGAAAAAACAACGGTTGTAATATGGTCGTATTCATATACATATTTGTGATTTCACATACAGACTAATAATTGTAGCCTAATTAAGATAATATAATTGACGTGTTAAGTTGGAATTCGGGTTTATATGGACTTTAAAAGTTTCTTCAAAGCAGTAAAGTCTAGATGTTTCTTTTGATGCTTCGTTGTACCGTATAGACATGACTTGTCCGCGGATAGATTTGAATTGCGATTTTCTTGGAAACGATTTGTAAATACGCAAGTATGTGATGTGGGCGACGGAATAGGCCACCCTTTTCTTCTGTAGGAGGTTGCTTTAAAAAGTTTTGACTGCAGGTGCATAAAAAAGCAAAATTAAATACCTTTTGAACAACCTGAAGCTTCAGTAAGGCAACATTTATGTTACAAGTTCCTTTTTTGAAGATTAGGCTATGAACGTGATCCCAGTTTCCCGTTCCGACTCGGTCAGAAGAAAAGAAATTGCCATCAAATAATTATTATTCCAAATTAATCTTAATTCATATTTTCCAAAGGTTAAGACAAAAACGAGTGCTTTAACGTGATCTTACTCACGAATGATTTTGGGCCCCCCTTTAAGCACTGGTTACGATGACAGGGGGGTTGGTTAGAGAAGAAGAATCGGAAACGTCCATTTTCTAAGATCAATAACCCAATTTACGTTGGTTTCCGGCTCCTTACCTACTTCCGTGTGTGTTGTCTATTAAACCACCGATTGATCGAGTGACTAGGTAGTAGGTAGTCTTTGCAAAATGCTGCGTGAACTATGATTTAAATGGATATATACCATACACACAGCGCATTGACTCGAGACTAGGTTTAGTCTCTCCGACAGGCTGCATATCAACCACGTCAATAGACCATTTGCACGATCCCCGAAATGCATCTCGTTTGGTGCCCATTTCCATCCGGGAACTTGTACCAGCTTCAATTTGGCTAAACACATACGGTTAAGAGCGTAATGGGAATACCAGAAAACTTCACCTATCTGTGACATTGCACTATAGTTGTGTATTCGTCCAGCAGGTGACAAGTAGGGCAGAGTTACGATCGAAAATATCACGTTTTGTCGTGAATTTCAACACCAGTGCCTCGATTGTTTTTTGTTCCTTTGATATTTTTCTACATTTTTGTAAGATTAACTTCACGTAAAAAGGTACTTTGTATTGTAATTTTAGGCACTGTTCGGCGACGCGAACGAACAACAAATTTTTTGTAAAGATGACCTCCGGTACAAGTTCCCGGATGGAAATGGGCACCAAACGAGATGCATTTCGGGGATCGTGCAAATGGTCTATTGACGAAGTTTACACTTACAGCCTGTAGTAAAGGCTAGACTAGGTTGAAATGGGAATTTCTACCGTGCACTGGGTAACACGCTATATTTAGCACGTTTCAAAATAAATGATATAGGAAATTTACTGTCAATTTTTTCGAAGGTTTTCATAAATATATATTGAAAAATAAATTTACATTTAGATAAATACATGATATTTGCGAAATTCTTGTGTCATTATTTGTTTTAGCACGTGTACCCTGCTATGAAATAAATCAAGCACCACCATGTGTACGTTCTATCCCTGTCATTTTCGTTCATTTGTCCATGTTTTTTTTTTCGTCCGGGTTTTTTTAAAACTTTATTTACGTTTGTTTATTTACGGAGTCATGTTGACTATGAAGATTTGTGCACAAAAGAACGCATAGTACATTTCTATGTGAAGTATACCTCCAGAGACAACATGGTGGCTAATTACGTGCTTTCCTTTGTTTGCATGTACATGTATTGTAGTTGGCAAAAATTGTGTTCAAGAAAACTGTGTGTATGCAAACAACATTTCTAGAGAAGTGCTTTATCAAAGCACTTCTATGTGTACCAAAGTTTATTTAAATGAAGCCTGGTCGTAAGTATGTGTTTCGTGCCTCAAAACAAAGCATACTGCAGTTAACTTGGCATCAATAATGAAAATCTGAAATGAATAATGAAAACATTCCCCACTCAGTCATGAAAAAAATGAAACGGGAAACTGGGAATCAACTTTCATTAGCCTTATGATGTCCCCGACACATCTCAAGGAGTTGTATCAATATGAGAATTGAAGGTAACAAATTAGCCTTAACAAGGCTCTAGACCACAAAAAAAGCACAAAAGGTTTGTGGTATATTGTGGTATATGATAGTTACAGAACCTACAATATTTTGTGGTAGTTTGTGACATGTGATCTTATCATTGACATATAAAGTGTGGTACATTCACGTACATCCCGCACCTGACCCGTCGCCATGTAAGCCTATAACACCAAGGTTCCCCTGGGCCCACAACTTCTCTTGGCAGCCCTGTACATTGTGGCCTATGGTGCAGCTTTTTATTTATTGTGGTATATTGAAGTATATGATGAGTTACTCCAATTTGGTATAGTTATGATTTATCTTACTACTAAGCATACACCACAATATACCACAATCAAATTTTGTGGTAGTTTGTGGTCTATGGAAGTGCAAGTATGATGAAAGTTGTGGTATATTGTGATCTGTGGTACGTCCTCACAATATACAGCCTGCAGTGTTAGGGTTAGACTGTTACAAAATGTTGTACTTTTTACACCAAAATTTAACATTTTTTGTAGTTTCAAACATGTAACACATTTTGACCCCAACTCATGACGCATGACCTTAAAAGAATTTAGAAAGATGTGTACTCTAATTGTTCAAATTTCTGTTTTGAAAAAAAAAATGTATTTCCAATGGCGGCGTATTGGGCATCACCACTTCACTGTGCCAACATGCCTCGACGCTAATTTTAACTCTGCGCAGCAACAACAATACGATTTCCACTATGCGCAACATTCAAATGCAAATTTTGACAGCGTAATCCCGGATTGTAAAGGAAAGCAGTAGCGACCATTAATCAACGTGAGACTGCAGTGTGTGTGTTAGTAAGTATTTTCATTGTCATTTTCCAGGCATGTTACACCAACATTCGACAAGTTACTATTCAAAGAATGCTACTGAGGTTACGCACTGTCGCTGAGACGTTTAGGAAACTGTAAGTACTTTCAAAAGGAATTTTGAATAGGCACATAGTTTGGTCCATTGTTTACCGGTTCAGACATACCGCTCTGTAAAGGGTACTGATCGACCACTACTACAAAATTAAATCATTAATTCATATTTCTTCCTGAAATTGCATGATTTTGACCACTTTCAGCATTCGTCATCTGCAGCCATAAACGCTTGTTTATACATGGTCACAATACGCGTATTTTCAATCGCGACACGCTCCATATACTGAGTAAACAATAAAAACATTAATCTACTATATTCTTTAAAAAACAGATCTGGGTGTGAGTGGGGTTTTGAAAACGTAGCTGAAAATTGAGGGCTGAAATATAGGGCTTAAAACTGGAGTACATAGGTGAAAAGCAAGGGGCCAAATCCAAAATGGTTCATCACCAGAACTAAATCCAAGTCTGCTATTGACGTCATTACAGCCCATGGCTACAAAGGGTACTAACCAAAGCCTATGAAACCAAAAAAAAATTTGGCGATTAATGCCGTTATTGAAATAAAGTCAACTAAAGATAAAATGGCGCCCTCTTAGTGCGAGGGGACGGAATTTGAAAAAATTGATATCTTAATACTAAAAAGAGATAACTAATTTCTGTTTTTTGCATTTTTAATATTTCCGTGATCACACAATCAAACCTTAAAAAAAATTCGCAAAAGTGTTTTTTTAAAAGTAGAAAAAAACAGATACAAGGGTAAAATTTTTTTATTTTCAGGGCTAACAAATTACTGTGTCAAATGAATGACACTTTCCCAACTACAAATTGTTTGAACGCATGGTTAACAAACAATAAAATCATTTCCAATATTACTCCTTAAAACTATAGCACTGTGTCCTTTTCATGCCGGGACGGAATCAAGTGCGATGTGGACGGAAATTTGCCTACTGAACCAATTATGCTTGCTGCTATTTATGAAAAGTTTTTTTAGGTATCAAACATAGTCATGCCCCTTCTGTTTGTACTAAGCAATAAATGCTTTGAAAACTTCATTTTGATAATAAAAATTACCAGTACTATCCTTTATAAGAAATGATTAAAAAACATGCTTTAAATTCAGTATTGTCTAATTCACGTACATGTACGTACAGTATCCAGCGTGAAATACTAGCATATACCTATACCCTGAGGGAAGTTGCCTCTACCTTCAGCCTTCAGGGGAAAAAATGAAATAGCCCATGTCACACTATTTTGGGGGATAAGAAAGTCCCAAATTTTTCAATAGTTGGTGGAATATTCCACAATGCTACATCCCTAACGATCCTTTATTATTTGTCATTATTTTCATGACTTTTGTCCTAAACTAGTCTTGGTCTTTAACTTGTTTGTTAATAAATTCCCAAGTAACAAAGATTGTTATTTTAATTGTAGAGTTGTTAACAATGCAGGGATTAAATTTTGCAGGAAATTTCATGATATTCAGGAAATGGACTACTCAAAAATATCCCACTTATTAATTATTCATGCCCTTTTGGGACCTTTTTACTCGCTTTTTTCAGGATTTCATCGTGGGGCTACTTCATCTATGATATGAGTTAGTTTCACTCATTTACATAGAAACAAGAACAATTTTGGGCAAATGATTGTATGTTGATTGGTTTGTATTTTATCAGTGAAATAATTGATCATTGAACTGCATATTCAATTTTCTTGGAGGGCAAAGTGCATGTAGAAATTGTAACTGAAAATACATTACTCTGTTGCATGCGTTAATTAAAGGACACGATCATGTTTCCTTTAAATAATTACTGTATATACACAATGGGGGGATGGTCCGGTTTTTTTGTAGTTTGAAATTGGAACATGTGTGACTTTTACAAGTTCAACTGCTTCATATTGTTGTATATTGTAGTTAGTGTATGCAACGCCCCAAAACAATGCACAAAAATGGACTTGAATTGAAAATGGTTTTAAGCAAACAATGGTTTTTTTTTTTCTGAAATAGGTTAATGTTGCTTTTATTTGCCTTGGCTTTTCCACTCAAAGTGGAGTAAAATGCAATTTTATTGAAAAAGGTGATTATTGCCTAAATAAATTGAGGCAGGAAATTGATTCCGTCCGCGTCGCATTCCGTCCCGTCGCACAGACATGTCCCGTATTAAAAGTTGCGTATCTGCTCATTAGTAAAAAGTTAAGATCCAAATTTCGATTGATATTTAGCATGAAGTTACTTACTATTGATGTTAAAATTTATGTACCGCCTATAACTTTGATAATCATTAAGCAATGTTCAATTTTCAAAATACCATGAAATCTATAGTAAGATCTATTTCACGTGAAAAGGTATTTTGTACTTCCGATTTCGGCGCTGTTTGCAGGTGAATCGCCGACGCTACCGGCATCTAAAACTGAATTCACTCAAGCATCAGCACGCATGCGCATAAATTAACCAGGAAACACCGGAGCGGTTTTGTTTGTTGGCTGTGAGTGTCCTGCTAGCACGACCTAGATTCATTCTTTCAACAATTATGTCATTCACTGATAATTATCTGTCCGTGCAACGAAGTATCAGTTTGACTTCCGATATAAGAAGATGAACATTTCTAGTACCTCTAATCAGGCGATTACTTACAGGCTCTGGTCCTCACGTTGGGGCTAAGATGTATCTTTTCAACGTTTAATCACTTCTATATTGTTGAAGTCTTAGAAAAATCTGTCCAAAGGGTGACTATTTTTCCTCATGTGGTACTCCAAATACTATTCGGAGCCTAAGTCCAAGGCATCAACTCCTATGGGTTTTTTTTTTAAACCACTGTTAAAGTTGAGATGCTGTTTTTGGTCCAAACCGGGGTCAACGGGGTCAGGTATAAGGTATCTACTTCCAGTCGTAGGGAGCGATTTCTGCATGTGAGTATGCGTAACACTTTATCTTGTGTCAAAATCCGTTATTGCGCAAGCAAATGCTCACTGCGACGAAGTATATCGATGGGCTTGCTTTTTTCGCACACCGTGTGACCCTTGAACTTTGCTCTCGTATCGCGGAAGTGCTAATTTCACAACATCGAACAAATCTGCAATTAGTTGAGGCCACTTACGATTCAAAGGCTAATTTTAATTGTTGATGTTTGATTATGTTGCTGATGTAGGATACATCCTGTTGGGGGAATTACTAACCATTCCAAAAACCCAACAAAAAGCTTGATTTAGCATCAGAAGTGTTTTCAGTAGTTTTAAAAGCAGCGTCTTTGTAGTTGACTTCACATGATTGCACCAGTGAGCCTTATTTATGAACTCAACTCCTAGCCTGTGACTGAACTTGACGGCCAAGATACCGTCCAGTATTAAAGGTATAGGTGGCAATTACATTACAATTATTGGAACTGCGGTCTGTGAGTTGCTTGTTTACTTAACTTAAAGGGCATGTTTCCGATCGTCTTTGGGACCCCCCCCGGATTTACCCGGAAGTAGTATGATTTTTGATACAAAAAAGAAAATTACAACAGATGAATCCGTATTTTTTCCTCATTGTCCGTCCTGAAATTTGCGCCCCCAAATCCATTTCAAAGTCCTCAGATATAAACAAAAACCGCCGTTTAGTGTTCCACACTTTTATTAGGCACAGTATTGAATAGGGCTTTGCAACATGCATTATGCGTCTACCATCAAAACCAGCAATTTGTTTCCCAGGTACTTGATGGGGTGTATGTGCATTTGCCAGGCTCTCATATCAAGTAGACGAACACATACACATAAAATCAACCATTTACTAGGGATGGCAAAATGAGCATTCCAAATTGTGTGGAATGCTCCACAAGGGCATAAACTTGAACAATTTCTTGGAAATTCTAAATTCAGGGAAATATTTTTGTAGGCTAGGGAAAGGTTCTAGATTATATATTTGAACCTTTATCTATCATTCATGTGTAAAAATTAAATCATAAAACAATAAAAGTCAAAAATTAGAATTATAAAGTCCTGTTTTTTCTCTCTGGCACAAAAATTGTGCCAGTGGACCCACCATCATTTAAATGACATGTTGACACCTTAAGTACCAATCTTTGAATCAAAATTGCGGTTTGATCTTCACAACTTACATGACGTTGCCAACCTTTTTAGAAAGAAGATGAACTAAAGATTCATGTCTGAGGGGGCACTTTTCCATTTAACTCCATCCCTTTTGAAAAAAAATAATGCATTACAGTAAATTCTCCATTTCTGTCTTCGAGAGACATCACTGAAAATCAAGCAAAATCAGAAAAGTTCATTTGTATATTTCAAATCTTTAAAGTATTATCTACAACTTTCCTGTGAAACATTTTTCACAGCATGTTAGGATCACACCTCAAATTCATTCGTGTTTTACGCATCTATTAGTCAGTTTTTTCAGAGATACAACTATACTTGAGGAAATTAAATGTGCTCTCATCTGCATATTTGAAATGTACTCACTTTTGACCACATGTCAGTTTACTATCACAACTTCCACTGCCAATTTATCAATTTTTAAAATGTCATTGTTTTGGCCAGTATGTCCATAACATATTAAAGACGACTATCATTGATTTGAAAAATATTTGAATTTGCAGGAATAGCTTCACAGTGAAGTAATCTGGTATTGCTCATAAGTTACCCTTTCCAGCTGTAGACTTGAAAGAAAAGAAGAAAACGCAGTGTCCAAAATAACGACTCTCCCTTCAATTACGTGTTGTAGTAAGTGCCGTACGGACAGTAATGCTAAATCTCGATTCTGTCCTTATTGGGGTGCTTCTGGTCTTATCATTGCAGGGTATCTTAGGATACCTGTTGTACTTTTACATACATGCAAAAATCTGATTTTTGATTGAATTTTTTTCGATTTGCTGATTTTAGCACATTCACTGATAGTGTCTTAATTAGGAATTTTCTACCATAGGCCCTGTACTTAAGGAAATCAAAAAAGCACTATTTTGCATATTTTCTATCCAGGGTTTCATGGTTACCACCTGAATGATGCAGCTAAACATATTTTGATGTTTTAAGCTTCTATTAAATGAAAGTCATTAATAAGCTTGTCATATACATTTTTGGGCATATTATGAGCTGGACTTTGTCATTTTTCTGAAGCAATAGCCTGCTCCATTTTGGTAAAATGAACAAGAGACCTTGTTGTCAGCCAAAATAAAAAATATGGCTCTGCACAAGGCCACTAGTTTTGGTTTTAAATGATTGTCCAACACATGTAGAAGGGAAATATTTCAAAAGAAGTCAGTTCCTCACTATATATTAGCATTTTTTCACACCCTAAATATGAAAGTTAGTCACTTTCCCTTATTTGGCCTTATTTCACTTTCAGGCAGAAACTTAGCAAATTAATATCTCCTGATCCGCTTCACATGCAAGGATGATCTTGATGTCATTCTACTTCAGAAGCAGAGAGGAATTCATGTCTATATAGAATTGAACCTAATCTCAACTTTCAATTTTTCCTTGACATCCCTACATTTACACTTGCAACTGGTAAAGAGGTGCAAAAGAAAATGCACAATCAAATCCGTCCCTTCGCATACGATAATTTTTGGCTTTGGCCCCAGCTGAAATGCACTTGATTCTTGAAAGAATGAAAAAAGCTACACTTTTTAAAGTTTTTTTATGTGTGTTGTAATGCAGAAAGGCCTATATAATTATAAGGCGTAAAACTATAGCCCCTGAAATAAAAAGCTGAAATCAGCTAGCTGAAACTCTCACAGTCACAGACAAGGCCTGAAAAAAGTCAAGTCAACAGCATATGCCTAGAAGAAAAGGCTAATTTTGCAATTGTCATTTGACTTACAGGTAACAGCAACAAATAACACAATTAAATCCAACTCAGTCAGAGCGGCAGAGTCAAAAAAAAAATGCCAAGAGTTGCTGACATGATTCCATTCACTCTCAAAATGCGTTTTACTTTGTTTACAAGTGGCGATTTCAGTACATAATAAAACAGAATATTCACTTATTTCACATTTCATATACCTAAATTTAAACCCTTAAAACTTGCCTTAATTTATTTTAATGATATAGTCTTTGTATAACTACGTTCATTTGACAATTTTGTGACTAATGAACCATTTTGTTTTCCAAATAAAATATTTCTTTTTGGGGTGAAAAACACTTTTTAACTCTTTAGCAGAACAGGAAACAACTTGGTATGCTATTTTCAATATTGTGAAATTTTTCCAACGAGCTAGTGTAGAGATAAAAAACTATATTAAATTTATAGCATTTTTTACACGCCAATTCGGTATTAGTAACATTTAAAATGCCCAATATCGATGCTTAAAACCATTGTATTTACTTTTTAATTATATTACTATTTACTTTAATTTTTTTTATTTTTTGTTTTTTAAAATATTTCATCACAATTCTCTTTCTTTTCGGTAATCTTATTTCCGAGATATACAGTACAAAGATAACAATGTGTACGGCCGTCTAGAGGGGTCCGGGTCTACTACGTACGATATGTGCTACGGGTTATTGTAAAAGGTCTTTTTGTATTTTGCCGAACGGAGAAGTGATAACTCTTTAAATCTGTTACTGATTGGAAAAGTATGTAGCCAACAGTTCGTTGAACTTATTTGCCATTTTGATAATGTTAAGTGTTAACTGATTTAAATGCAAGACGTGTAATGGTAAGCTGTTGAATTCGGACAAGATATGACTGACACTAGTGACAGTGACAATGCAATGATGCACAAATCACACAGCATCAATGATCTGAACTCCTCAAAACCATAGATACAGAATAAAGGAATGCCGTACGCTCGTGTTGAAGAATAGTAGGGTGTCCGTTCATTGCACACGTCGCGCCCGTACACTCACTCAGTTGCAATGCCAGTATGTGTGTTGCGATCACGAAAAAATACACTTTTTTAAATCGCTCCATTATTGAGGCTATTATCAATATGGTTCCAAAAACTTCATGATAGAACTCAGAAAGGATGAAATCTATAGAGAATCGGAAAAAATGACCAAAGTCCAATAAAAACATTTTTGGATTGGTTTGAAGTCGGCACTCACCAGCGTATTACCACCCGCGAAACCCTACACTCGCTGTGCATAGTCCCCG
>JAMKCH010015714.1:0-45622 GCA_023653785.1 Ophioderma brevispina
CAGTGAAAATTATCCTATTCTACAGTATCTGTGTGTAATTTGTTTATTTATTCAACGTTTTTAGAATACTTAAAAAGAGGTTATTGATAGTAGAATTCTGGGGAAAACAAAAAGCTGGGAACCTCAAAGAATGAAACCACGTCTGTCAACTCTCCATTTCCCTGGGTAGGTACTTATATTAAATCATTTTTTAGATATATAGACGAAGATAAGACAGTACTTTTTGTATATAGCAATTCGGGACATAAGTCATTCAGTTGGTATTTCAGGGTCCCGTTTCACAAAGACTTACAATTTGATAAATCAAACTTGCTGCCATTGGAGATGCCATTTCCGACTGTTTTGTTGGCTAATAAAGCGGATCCCGACTTTTAAATCATAAGTAATTGCGAAAAATTGGTCATTTCTTTGGGCACATACGGCGTGTAAGCTTAGCCCACTGTACAGGTGTTTATACAACGATTTTCCAATACAAACAGTGGTGCAAAAATGGACTTTGATGACAAATAGGGGTGGGGTGCGATTGAGAAATCGCTGATAGTGGTTTTGAAGCATTGCAATGATCCAAAGTACTTTCGTACTAATAACACTTGTACCACTAAAATGAAAGTCCTATTTCTCTATCACTGCGCCAGAATAAATGATTCTGAACGTTGCAATTTTAGATTGATAGTAAGAAAAACATCAAGGTTTCCTATGATATCAAAATCAGAACAACTTCTGCTTGAACCTAGAGGGGTGAGGCTTAGGCCCTCACACTTGATTTTTAGTTTCTTGTTGAGGTTTGTAAAAATTTGCGACCGGAGTGAAATTTCATTTTCCTATTTTTGTAGTCTTCATTATTGCCTTTCCATTGGACATAACAAATATTTTGAAGCGATTCACAAGAAACAAAGCACTATTCCTGTATACATACTTTAATGCATAGTAATTTGCAAGGAATTTGCCCTACTCTTTTCTACTTTTCCCTACTCCCAACTTAAAGTTTACAAAAGACATCTATTCTGAAAGAAATTGCGGACCAACTGACAGGGACTGAAATTGTAGACCCGAAAAATTTAGAGAAAAAAAACCTGCCCCAGTCCCCTCTCCCCCTCCTAACCATCTCCCAGACAAGTACCGACAATTTCCTTACCACAACTGGTCAGAATCATTCGGCTTACAATCTGATTAAGTTTTATAAGCCCGCCCCCCCCCCCTTAAAAAAGCCCCCCCCCAAATGAATTCCCACATACCCCTATAAAAATACCCTACCCCCCCCCCAAAAAAAAGGTTTCTCAGTTTGGCACAACTATCCCCCAATAATTTTAATGATTGAGACCAGAGACAGGTTTATACTAAAAGATTCAAACAAAAATCCTGACCACTGCCACTACCCTACAAAAGACCCATCACACACAACAAAATTGTACCTTCAACCCTGAACTTCCAAATCCTGGAGTATTGCAATGTCTACTGTAAATTGAGCCTGACGTAGGGCAGCTCACAGTTACCCTGTCATGATTGATTTGAGTCCCATATGAAGTAGAGATAGGGGCAAAAACTTAATGGAAATTCTGTTCATTTACAAATAAGGAATTAATTACAAAATAATGAATTATTTGACCTGGCAGCCAATTCCGACCCGGCCGGCAACAAGAACTAAAATCAAGTTGCAGGGCCTTATGATCAGAAACACAACCTTTAAGTAAAGTACTTAGGCCATTCTTCTCCGTAAAGTGTTCAAGTTTGGGTCTCCAAAATGCACGAAATATCAACATTAAAAGGATTCCTGAAAATCATTGCAAAAAAAAACCATAAACAAAACGAAATAACAACAATTAATATTCTCAGAACACGAATCAATTGCATGGGTGATCTTAAAAATATTCGCGATTTTTTAGTATAATTGCCTAACGTTAACAATTAGTAACGTATCTGTCTAAACGTATCTGTCGGGGCCTTTTCTTAGTCGTGCTGTTCTTTGAATGAAAGTACGTTCTTCACCGACTTAGTCTCATACGGTATCAGGTATTACCTTCAATACTAAAGCATGGTTGGTATTCACTTTATGTATCACAACCGCCATATTGCAGAGCGTAGCAGGAGGGAATGTAACGTATCTGGCGCGGTAATGAACGTAACAGGAGGGATTATCTTTCATTTACTAGGGCTGGAAATTGTTACGTTTGAAACCCAAGATTTTGATATGCAACATGTTCATATAACCTTGACATCCTTCCTTCCGATGTATCACATATTGGAACATAGGTTATTTCAGTTTTTTTTTAGCATTTTTTGTATCCTAATCGAATTAATCGTAACGTAGCTGTCTGCAATATTGGCGACATCCTCTCAGAGAACGCTTGCGAACCTTTAATTAATCCAATTATATCAGTTTTTTATAAACTTAACAATTAGTGCATAATATAGGCTGATAAAATTGCAATGCAATCTGTGATATGCGTCCCTTGTGTAACGAGCAGGGTGCCAACATTTTTAAAGAACGGATTTGGGGCTGGCGACACTTGCGAAAAGCAAGAATCATGCATCTTTAGCCTTATTGCTTGATTACTTTCTCATTTCGGTAACAACATCTAGTCGGATCATTTTGAAACATAACTCTTAAGTATTTAATATTCAAAACATCATTCTTAAAGGCCCAGAACAGCTTTAAAACTGTGCTTACTGTGAGCGACACTAAAACGCTTTTTTGACACTGTATCGGCGAATGGACCTGAACGCGGCAACTGAGCCCACAAATTTCACAAAATATGGAATTGGGTTCTTTCCGTCACTTTGCGCTCAAATGATATCTGGCCATTGGAAGAAAGAGAATATTTTAAAGTTTAACATAAAATAAACATACCCCAAAACAGGTAGGGACAATTGATGATAAGGATAAGGACCTAGCCCAGTACATTCGTCAGGATAATTGCTCTTGACCGTAAGGGTCAGTGCAGGCAGCACTCGAGCCGGAGGCTCGAGTGCTGCCTGCACTGACCCTTACGGTCAAGAGCAATTATCCTGTCGAATGCACTGAGGCGTGGTCCATCCGTCATATACTTTGAAAAACACTAGTATCAAATCATTTACATACATTAATACTTAACGCATTTCCTCTCCCTTTTGCTGTCGTTTTTTCCCTCCCTTCCCACCCTCCACTTCCTACTCCACCCTGTCCCCAAAGCGATCTTATAAATAGTGCCACCACGACCTTGACGCAATTCATCTGTTGGATTAGTTTGTTTTGAAAATGATCTGGAAGTGGCGAGAAAAATCAGAGACTCTCTCTAAAACGCTTAGAGTGGCTAATACTCTTTCCCTCGCAGCTCCCTGGCAGTTTCAAAACACACCCATTAGTGAAATGAAACGCGTCAATGAAATTGAAAGAACGATAGACTTTGTCGGGCACTGCCCTTACTTTTTTTTTTTCCAAAAAACAAAACCCATCAGTGACGATTGCATATAATGCATATGAATTTTCCTTCTTCTTCTACCAATTCCAATGCACACTGTTTTAGAGTTTAAGACCAACTCGACTGTAATGTACAAAACATGATGGTTTCCTTTCTTCATTGAAAACGATTTTATTTGTGAATTTTGGGTTTCTTGAAGTACACTAATCCTCATGGGCTACTATTATAAGCAACATTATATAAGTCCCATTTCTCTCCTCCGTGCAGTGATGTCATAACATTGACGCAGCTTTTAGCACGCGTCAATTTATGCCATCTTGTGCGCGAGGGTTTAAAAAACGAGCCGTCGCTTTAAAGGCAGGCGTGCGGTTTTCTGGTGCGTCCATCAAATCTCGCGCTGAAGTCACGGCACAGAGGTAGGGAAGTTTCAGTATAGACTTAATTTTTCTGAAAGGCTTTCGATTGACAAAATGATAACATAAGAATTTTATATTTAAGATCAATATTTAATGTCAAACGTATCGTCTTTGAAGATACAAAAAAGCTTGTTCTCGTTAATTAATATATATCGTTAATCGGAAAGAAACAGTCAAAATCACATTATTTTGGAATGGCCTCGCATGTGAATTCAACTAATACTTTAAACGAGAAAACCAATATTTTTTTCAAAACACAATAGTTAAGTTAGACTGACACCATAGATTGTATATACTAGTTGGGTAGAGGGTATATATTACGATGCGGCTGTACTACTTGAAATTGAGCCGAAGTCGATATCACTGGTGACGGTATTTCTATTACTAACGAGTTGTGACTTGTGGTGACCCGGCCGCGTGCATTATCTGATGACCCGAGCTTATCTGATGACCCCGTTCCTTATCTGATGACCCGTGCATTATCTGACAGAGCCGAGTGCATTCGTGAAAAATATTGCACGCCTGAAAACAATAATAATCTAAAACACGAGAAGTATATTGAGGCATAACGACTCCAGGTAATTTGTAGGCCAACGTTTTAATTTTTTCCATAACCTTTAATCAACAAAGTGTATATACATGAATATTTTTGACGACTCGTACTCAACTGATATTAAAACCACAAAGGTTATAGACCAGTCAAACAGTGTGCATAGCGTGGGAAACAATGCTACGACGTGCGTGTTCTTGTGTTAAAAAACGCCATTTCGTCGTCTGCTGATTAACGTCGCCGGCGACGTTGAAATTACAAAATCTGTCTGTTTAACCATAAGGAAGCTGATTTAATTTGGTCTTAATCATTTTGGGTGAGGACTTTTGGGATCTTGTATTATTTATTTATTTTTTAATATTTTTTATACAGGTGGCCCGTCAGCAAAATCAGCTGTTTTTACACAAGGCCCTGTTACCTTACAACATGATAAACACTACAAAATTACATTCAAATACAATATAAACATGATAATTAAATACATACCCGAATGAAATTAATTGGAAAAACAAAATTCATAAAACTTATAAAACACCTAAAATTATTGATAGATATAAACAGTTAAAAAACACTTAACAACTTCATATTTAACAGTTGATCAGCATGCATACAAAGTAAAAGTAACAGCATAAAATCATACATCATGAACAAGTATATAACACCCATAACATTAACAACATAATTCACACTTTAAAAACGTCATTGCAAAATTGTATAATTATAGAACACTTAGGATTCAAAGTGATTGCACAATATATAATAATATATCTTTAAGATTTCACGTTTGATGAGAATCGAACAGATGAATCTACATTATTCCATACTTTTCCCACCGACCCCATTAATATCTTAAACCATGTTTTAAACATTCTAAATTAACACCTTTTCTTGGAGGAAATGCCAACAGACCAGCTCTAGATTGTCGTGTGCTACAGGCGTGATTATCACGTACATAATTAAATTTACAATATTTTTAATTTTATTATTTTATGAAAGCTTTACAACATGCAAAAATACGATTTTGAAATCTTGAAGGGTGCACTATTTTTTCAAATGTGCCAGTGTTTTTTTTTTTTTTTTTTTTTTTTTTTTTAATTTTTTAGGTTTTTTCTTTTTTTAACTTAAAAAGTTTTCAAGTATTCAAAAAAGGTGTAATTTATTTTTAAAAATGTTTATTGTTTTGGGTACAGAATGACAAGAAAAATATGAAATGCAGGTTGAACTGAAACGAGTGGAGAGCGCAAACGAGTAGCCAGACTCAGTCTAACAATGGTAAGTATTTGAAAACTCATAGGCATTTTGGTGGACCATTTGAATACCTAACCTTCTTAATGCTTAACGAAAATTGTGTGGATGACTTTTTAAAAGGAAGAAGGAAGGAGCTATGCTGGCGTAACTTAGGTCCGTTCATACTTACACTGCAAATGCAAAAAAAAGTGCAGTGCTGCTGCGTGCCCGATATATCGACCACTTCTGCTACAACTTGATGCCACCCACTGCAATGTAAGTTAAAATGATTTAACTTGTTGCAGTATTGGCATATGCAGCATCTAGGGCAGAGACTGCTACTTCGGCCAATGCAACTCCACGCAACGCAGATGCAGTGGAAGTATGAAGGACCTTTCTTGAGTGCTGTTGTAAATGTTAAATTTTTTTGCACTGCTAGACCCTAGTCATTTTGTACTTTTTCATGATTATTGGCTGTTATAGCCCTCGTTTTGGTGATGTCATTGAGTACGATTGATACCAATTAGAGCAATACAGCACATTTTTTGGGGAAGAGCACCCCCCCCCCCCATTTTCAAATTTTGATATTTTTTGACACAGTCATGGTTGGTAATTGTCTATAGAACTACACCTGCAAATGAGAATGCTCCAAAATGTATATTTATCATATTGATTTTGTAATTAGAATTGGACCCAGATTGGTCTTAATGGCAGAGCTTGAAATGCTAAGTTTTGTCCGTCCATGATGAATAGTGCTCACCTAACGAAAATTGACCTCTAACTTGACTTTCCTGAACCAATAAAACAACGTAATGGATGAGCGTAAGACACGTACATGGCACGATTTCCTCAGCTATTCTATTGATGCCATTTCCCCCAGCACCGTGAATATTATCCGAGATCTTCGATATTAATTATTCTAATTACCAAATTCCCTTCGTTGGCGACACATAAACTTTTCGAGCTTAACCATTCACAGTATAGTTTAACTGCCAGTTACCAATGCAACGTGTAAAAATCTCAACAATTTTGAAAAATTGGGGGGTGCTCTTCAAAAAATGTGCTATTATTGCTTTTTTTAATCAATTAGTCTGAATTGTAAATTTGGACTGAATTTACAATTATGTGACATGACAACATGCACATATGCACTGACCACTTATGTGCAGGTTTTTCCAATGGCAGCAAGGTGTTGTCATTATTTTGCATTTGTTGCGTGCCACTTTGATTTATAGTCATGACATACACATTAGAGGTTTATAATGAGACAAAATTAGTCAACCAATTTCCCATCTTAGCAGTTCACTGCAAACCAGTGTAAATGGTTCTATTGCACCAGCTTTTTGGCGCTCACTTCTGGTTGAGTGTGGTATTGCTTAAGATCTCTGCCAGCCTTTACTTCATTAAAGGGGGATGGCCCTTTCAAGGATGAAGTTTTATTCTTAGATATATTGGCCTTCACTCCAAAACCCATCTGTAAAGTTTCGCGCCGATATTCAATCCTTTTTTGATGGCGAGGAGCTAAAAAACGTGATTTTGGTAAAATTAATATTGGTCGCCCAAAACGAGGCACATTTTTGCTCATAACTTTTCCAAACCAAACGTTCTTTGGCTCTAAGGTTTCACAGGGTAAATGGAAAATAGTAGCTTTGCTTCTGAGACCAAAATGTTGACCACTTTGCAGTAAAATCTGTGGCCTTCTGGGGACGAGCTAAATTAGCGATCGGAGCCATGGACCTTTAAACTTTCTGATTTCATAATGAAATGCTAGTGTGGTTCATCAAATATTTTCTGGAAAAAAAAAATTTGGTAAAAAAAAAACTTAGTAATAAAAATAATGGTAGTTTTTACATGGTTTAATACTGGATATTTATATACCTGGATATAAATTCTTTTCTACAAAAAGTATAGTGCCCCTGTTGCCATAGCAACATTGTGATATTTTAATTTTAACCATTCTGAGCTGAGGGGTAACACATTCATTCTCTATACGTCTTCTCTCGGCAGCCATGTAAGATTATAACTTAGGTATGAGTTTTGTATTAAATACTACAACACGTTTTATGTTTTAATGTAGTTGACGATATAGGAACAAAGGGTGTAGATTCAAACCAGATTAAAATGTGGCTTCTTTGTTTGCCTACATGTTTGGATTTTGCTGTGACATTCAACACCCTCATCACTACTCAGAACAACTGCAAGCCATGTTTGAAGTGCTATACATCCTAATCATACATTCTCCAAGTAGATGACTTTGATGGCGTGCTCCGAGGAGGTGGGCGTTTTAAAGCAGTGGCTAAATGTGATAGTCAAGGCTGGGAAAAAAGAGGCTCCTAAAAGTGCTGCTTCAGTATGCAATAAAAAAGGGATTTCTGACACTCTTGTAACAACTTAAACTTGTGCAAATTAGCCTATCTATCAACAAAAGTGTTTTCTATTCTATTAGAGATGTTGTCACTGATGGCACTCCGGAGCACAAATTATCATGGAGGTCATACAATCCCTACCCTACAATCGGGGACAATTATCCAATTCTTCTTCGTCTTGCCAGTTTTTTTTTTTTTTGTCCCAAGCTGAAACTATTGTCCCCGCCGACTAAGTTTGGAATGGTGACTATAAAATGTGCTCCGTCCGTATTCCTGTCGCGCTGTGAGAAAAATGTCACCTGGACCATTTGGCCCTATCTTGTTTCAAAATGAGCTTTAGAGTGCCAAACTTGGTATTGTTGGAGGGCCACAAGCCCTGTACGACCATGTAATCTTTTCCCAGGTCTTCCCTGGGTCTGACAGGTATTTGGGAAATATCAAAGTTCAATATTGCACAAAAGGTCCAACATTTTGCCATGTCTTTTTTTTTAAAGAGCTAGAGTAGCCAAACTTATATCCGTCCATGCAGAACATGTCAACCCTGGAACATTTGCCAATATATTTTTTTGCTATATGAGCTAGAGTAGCCAAACTTGGGTATAATTGTATGGAGGGCAAAGCCCCTACTAACCATGTAATTCATTCCCAGAGTCCTCCCCTGGTCTGTCAGGGGGTGGGGAAATGTCAAAAATCTCAATAATTGCACAAAAAGTCATATTTGCCTATTTTGGGCAAAATTGTGACACGCCTGGTTGAATATTAAGAAGCAAAAATGTGTATCATAATGCCCCAAGAACAGTACTGTGTGGGTCAAGGTGTAGCCCACCACATGTAGGGGAATTTTTTTGTTCAACTTTCAAAATCTTTATTTTGGTATAGTAGTAATAATCCTACCAATTTTGACATTTGTATAGATCTTTTCCCAGAATATTAAAATTGCTGTTGACCTAATATTATTAGTCCTTTTTGATGCATGGGTTGATACAATGGGAGAGGGCGTACTTCAATTTTTGGTAAAACCCAGGAAATACAAAGACTGCTGATAGGTCAGGTCGGTTTCCTTTGAGGGCCTGCTACTGGATCCCGTACCCGTATACTTCCCAGGGCCGCGTCGTCGTTTGGGTAAACCCAGGAAATACAAAGAACATGCATTATGGGTCAGGTCAGGTTTCCGTTGAGGGCCTGCTACTGGTATCCCCGGTAACCAGTACTACCTGTCCCAGGTCCGAGTCGTCGTCAGCTAACCGACCCCAATCAATTTCCTAAGGAAATCTGATGAGAGGGTAGCTGGTACCCTGGTAGAATTAAAGAGAAGATCTACCTAAAACAAAAAAAAAATAAAAAGGGCATCAGCGCTGGAGAGCTAACATGCAGTCCAGGTGTATATTGTTGTACTTTGTCAGAAAGTCTAATACACTGCCGTCAGGAAATTGTCATCAACCATTTTGCCATACTTAGGCCGGCTCTGTCTAAGCGCACAATCTTATCAGCACTTGTAATATACCCCATATAACAGGTACCGAAAGTTGATGAGGTAAGCTGTAAGTGTGGCAAGCGGAGTACAGTGTCTACGTGACACGTTGCAACAACATTATGTATTTATTATCTATCTTAGGAGATAGCCAGTGCAACACAAAGCGTTGAAAAAAACCCCATGTGCGCTGGCCAGATACGAACCGGCGACCTCCGTATTTTACTAGCCGGCGCTCTAACCAACTGAGCTATCAAGACTGGGTTGGTTTCACACCGATGTTGATTAGAATTCCTCTCCAAGAACTGAAATATTTGATAAAATCGACATGACAATATTTAAAGAAATCAAGGGTGCTGCAGTGCCCTTAAGACCCACCCCGAAATAATGTGTCCGAGGCAGTAAAAACGTTTAAATAATGGGCGAGGCGTAGCCAGAGCCCATTATTAAACGTTTTTACTTCCACTGCCGAGGACACATTTTTCGGGTGATAACGGCCTGCGCACTCTTTATTTCTATCTATTACCTTAAAAATGATCGAAAATGTAACAAAACAAACAGAAGTTACCTATTTTTCGTGTCCTTTTAACGCACAGAATAACAGAGCCCCCTGAATCAGCATTATTGACATCCAACCATCCTTGACGTCATCATTCAGAATTTCAGATTGCTTTTGTGATACCGACCGCGGGACCGGCAAGGTTAAGATTGTGGGTTGGTACATCGCACTTGTTTTTCATAAGTGTTCTCTTTTAATTATGCTTAATATCCAGCATTGATATCATAAACAGACCGAAGTCAACATTTCCATGTAACTTTCAAAGTACAGTATATCCAACAGATAGCCTCGTTATAACTTAATTGTTTAAAATTAATACAACCATCACAAATTCTCCATACAGAGAGACTGGGCCACTGCACTAAGCTAACATATCATTAGCCCGAATTCAACAAATTAAATACATCGCATCTGCATGTGTTTTTTTTACTTGAACATGTTCATATAATAATTAATTTTCAAACTGAGACAAGTAACATTATTTGTTGTCGAAATTCTAAGCGCAATAAATAACTCTGTAAAGTTTAAAATCACCTCGTCACAATTCAGAAATAATGTTTACACAGAGAAGATTACATCTTCTCTGTTTCACGAGAGAACACACACGGGCACACGGCGGCAAAGAGTGTTGGCGAAAAAGGTCACAAAGCGCGTCAACAGCGAATCTGTTATGCCAAATCTTTCAGAGCGTTTCAGCAAAACTTTTTCCAATGACCAACATTCTTTTCTTTTCATTGTGTGTTGATCAATGTATAGCTCAAAAATTGAATGAAAACATTCCGAATAGTTAGAGCTCTGTAGCATGCACTGCACTACAACCAAGCTGCACAATCTAGGTCAATGTTTTGCATGTTGCTCCATGGATGATCATCCTCTACCCACCTGACTGATATGGATATTTCTGTACATCAATCATAATTATTCAACTTCAAGGAACTGATTACCTAAAGGCTGGAATGGATAACGCTGACATGAATTATTTTGGCAAGTTCAAGGGGACATTTCCCTGGCAAATACACGCGGAAAAAAGGACAGGAGCTCGTGTTGCTGTTGTTGCTGTCCTGAGCCTGACGCGTTGCAAGAAGGGAGCCGTCCGCCGCAGCGGTTGGAGATGCAACTTGCAGGTTTGTGACTGCTAGTTTCGGCCTTGTTGCTATCGGGGTGCTACGGGGTAGGTGTGTGCTGCAGCACGCGGAGCCTGCGGATCTTTGGGAGCTTGGCGGAGTAGGTGGGCATCTTGACAAGTATGTGAGATTTCCATGGCTCTCTCAGGTGCATCTTGCTGTGTAACTGCGGACGCTAGCCTCATTTCTATGACCCGTGATACCCATTATCTGCTGGGTGTCGTATCCGGCAGATCAAGCTACACAGGTGGTTGCACGGATCAGTGGTTTGTTTACTACTCGATAGGCCATCTTCTTGGGAAAAGTGGCCCTACTTTTGCCAAGAGTTTTAGCACCTACGGGATGTTGTGGTACCAAGGACCTTTCCGGGGGGATGCGGCTTAGACGTTGAAACAGAGCGCTATTACCGGGGTGGAGCTTGCTGAGATAAAATATAAGCTCTCACCGGGCAATTATTGCGGTCAGCTGGCGTCTCGACATCTAACATCGCTTATATTTGCACGGCGTGGTTTTTCTCAGACTCCTTAAAGTCTGCAGTGACATACCGTAGGCCGTTTGGGTCGGTCCCTGACTACATAGGATCCTTTGTAAGCATCCTCAAACCCCTCTGCCCCGACGCCAAAGTGGTAGCGTGTCAAAGTCCACCTTTTTTTTGTAGTGCAGACTGTCGAGGCATAACCCCTTGCTGTTTGACTGGCGTACTATCATTAAATCAGCGTTCAGCTATAGGTGTGTGGATGCTGCTGCGATCCAACCCCTCTCTCTTCATCTGCTTAACCAGGCCTATCAGAAGCTAATTACTGAAGAAAACTCCTTGTCTTCCATGATGCAAACTGACGATGATAAGGAGGATTTCTTAGGTATATCTGTTTGTGCAGTCGTAGGCCGATCAGCGCTGGCTTGCTATACTTGCTGCCACTTCGTGTTCCGAGTCCTTCTGCGTAGAAAGATCTCAGCAAGGGGTTGAAATTTTTGAGCCGCTTTGTTCCTCAAATTTCTCCCCGTGTCCCTTCTGTTTCATCCAATCTGTAAAAAAAAGTATAAATTACACTCGATCTAGGCTACAGGCAATTCATTATTAATCGTTGAATTAGAGGCAGCTGCAGTGGCATAACCAGACATTTTCATGGGGGGTCAGATAGGGGCAAGAACATTTGCCTTTATTTACTTTCTTCATTTTTGGAGGAAAAGAGGGGAAAGGCTTCAGATTGGGGCTCCCCCCCTCCGGTTACGCCATGCTAGCTAGGCTATATTCATTGCTGAGTGACCCTGTTATCCGGTTTGATTAATCAGAAATATCATGAATTACTTAGCATAGGGCCTAAGTACAGAATTTTCGTTGATTATGACCAAATCTAGAATCATTTAGTATTTAAGTTAATTGAAGTGAATGAGACCAAGAGGGTGTCTTTGTTGAATGTTTCAGGCATTTCCATTCATTACATATACCTTAAAATTTATTTACACACCCCGGTTACACACATATCATTCTGCCTACCTTTCAACACGTTCACCGCCCATACAGTTTGGTTCTGTGTATTCTTCTCATTCTGGGCCTCCTCAATTTTCACTAGTTGTTCTTCAGATACAGACGCATTAAATCTGTTTTCAATGAAAGTCTGCATACTGAGTTTAGATCAATGTGACTTGATTAATTGTATTATTCTTGTAGCTCTTCCGTCTTTTATTTCATTGTTGTCAGCCATAAAAAAAAAAACAGTCACGTATGTATGCCTCAGTGTCAACACGAAACGGAGTTCAATTGCTCGAATTAAAATTGGCGGCAACGAGATGTAATTGTGTAAATTTGTTACATAATGCTACTTTCGAGTATGAATGCTATCGTTGCCTTTGGTACTCTTTATTTAATTTCATTTAAAAGAAAAAAAAAATTTTTTTATACATTATGTCCCTTGTTTTGACCGTGGTTTGTTTCATGCATGTTCAAGTTCGTAGAGGCCGCCATTGTTTTACTTTACACATAATTTTCTGTGAGCACCATTATCCCCATTTGTTGATATCAGCAATATATCCATGTTCAGCAGGGCACATTTCGGAGCCCTTTTATGTTCAATAATGGTGCGTAAACAAAATGAACCATTCAATTGCGCGTTTTTCCAATAATGTCCCCTAAGGTAATAGAATAAAACTAAATAGTCCACATTAGACACAAATTGGCATGCATTACTAAAAAATGTGGTTTTGAGATTTTTTAGGTTTCCAATTCTCAAAACATAATAAGCAGTAAGTTAGAAACAGCTAATATGGACAGCAAAGTTAATACATATACATGACAGTGTGAATAGATGATCAGATTTGACCTAGCCAAGTGCCATGCCTGAAATCCATCTCCTTTAACCTTTCCAGATTGTGCGGGGTGGTAATACACCCACTGTCATATTTTGTAGCTTGTTGTGGTGGGAGTTATGTATTGCTATCCCACATTTTGGTTGTTACTCAGTGCCCTCCCCTATTTATTTCTGGTACAAGGGAGTAGAAGGTTCAGATGTTTATTCCATGGCTATTCCATGTGAATTACATATGCCACATATAAACGCACTATGTGGAAATCATTATGCCGCTCCAGGGAGCAGTGAATTCAGTTGAACAGCCATGTCACAGCCATGATCATGCTGGTCCCATTCACTGCATGGACAAAACTCATGCACTGATCATGATCTGACCATATATGCCGCTTTACTTCATACTCCCACACTGGAACATATACTAATTCCGTTGTGCTGCCTTATGGGGGTGTTTATTCATGTGGAATAGCCTATTTTGTGTAAGCATTGTGAACCATATACTAAGACCTAATCAAAGACAAATGACTAGTCAATACCTAGAACCTTGGGCACTTCTTAGGAAGGATTAGGGCAAATGCTTATGTTGGAGTGTCTAATAAGCAAGAGTGAAGTGTGGTGCTCATTCGCTTACAAGTTGCATACTTTTGCTGTGGCTTTCCGCTGTACGAATAAGTGGCAAAACGGGTGTATTTTCATATTTAGTAACCTCTAGGATACTAATATTATCATAATTAATTGCTAATAACCCCTGCTGGTTATTTTACATTTCAAATAATGGATCATTTAGTACAGACCATTTTACCAGCCATTCATTAGTTACCATTACATATTAATATGGGCTATTTTTTGGTCCCCCACCAACTTTAGTTGGCAAAGGGGGACTATAGAACTGCCCAGCATCTATTGCGTTTGTGCTCCTCCGTGATATCTTCAGATCTAAGCAGTGTGGATGTCCATCTTCGCAAATCGATGTGTCCTCAAGTAGGCGGTGCCTGGGATCTGAAGTGGGTCATGGGTCAAAGGTCCAATATGATCAAAAATGGTCAAATTTGGTCAAAAATAGGGATAAATTGCTATTTAAACCTTGTAAACACAATATCGTTTGATCTAAGCAAGTCATTTTGTCCATCTTTGCACCATAGATATCACCCAAGTAGAAGGTGGATTAATCATATGAGGGCTTGGGGCACGGGTCAAATGCGTTCAACAATTGGATAAATTGACTATCACCCCTTGTCCAATTGGGGTAGGATTATGAAACTTTGTGGGTGTGGGTCAACATTCATTGCAACAAAATTGAAGGTCATTTCAATGTCAGCAGGTCATTCAGGTCGAATGGGATTAAATTGCTATAAACCCAATTTTCAATTGTGTAGGATGGATAATTTGGTGGTGAGGTCAAACAATTTGAAGGTCATCCAAGGTCATGTGGGTCACCAAGGTCAATCAATACACATGGTTTAATGGTCATGAAACCTGGGGTGTAGTCACCTTTGGGTACCAAATTGTTCAGTCATTTTAAGGTCATCCCTTTTGGGGGGTGGGCTCATCCAAGGTCAAATCAAATTCAAATCAACAGTGAATGGTTGCATGGTCATGAAACTTTATGGATGTGGTCGACAGTGCTGAACTCAAAAATTGTGAATGTCATTTCAAGGTCAATCGGGGTCATCCAACGGTCAACAATTCAATAGTTGTATGGTCATGACACCTTACCCCTGCCAGTCGACGACCTCCTTCTACCGCTCCAATGTCCTTCAAGGCACCATCATTCCAACTCATATCAACTCCTTACTGCCAACAAGGATTGTTATAAACATTCATTTTGGCCGCATACATATCGGCTGGATAAACACCCTACCCCATCACTACCATTAATAAGCCAGATATCTTCAAGAAAGTTATTTAACCACTTTAATCAGCAAGACTAAACAAGGCATCTTTGCGCACAGCTCAACTGTTCTTTTTGGCTTCACCACCTGGAGCGTTTGCACAGTATAGCTACAGATACAGAATTTGGTGGGTGTAGTCAACCTTTGATACCATCATTTTCCAAGGTCCATCTGTGTCATCCAAGGTGTGCCACTGCTATGGCAGTTAGTTTGAGACCCAGTTATTTCCATCAGCAATCCTTATATTTAACTCTGTTTACTACCGCGACGGGCGGGGGACCTTGTGGTCTAGAACTGCCTTGTTCCAATTGTTATAAGCATGGAACGTGGTACTGAAATATGTGTCCAACAAAAATGTATGGGGTGAAACAGCTCAAGAAATGGTGTGATCAGCTTTTGAAGATGCTCTGTGCATTCCAACATTAGATTTTCTTTTATCATTTTGAAGCTATCATCCAGATAATAATTAATCCAAAGTTTGATTTAAATCCATTGTAACCATTTTGATGCGAATCGCAATTATATGATATTATGATGACCCGTACCCTCTGTACAAATATTTCTTGTGATCATAAACATGCGCACCTATGATAGCAATCTCTCTGACTGGTTAATTACAGGACACCAACATGAGATGACCCTCTGAGAACCAATCAAAGAGTACTTCTATATTTCTGTATACCATACTAACCATTCTTACTATTCTTACAGTATCTCTGATCGCTTATTACGTGATATTACCTAATTCCTTGTGACTCAATCACAGTAGTTGCTTAGATGTCGAAATATGATGTATTGCCCAGGGGGTAAAAAATAAAAATACAAGGTTTTCCTATTATACAGAGACGTCATCTATGCCCATTTAAAGACATCTATCAGTGATTTGCCTAAATCAGAAAATCGAAAAAACATCAAAAATCAGATTTTTGCATGTATGGTAACAAGTACCGGGTATCCTAACATACCTGCAAATGATAAGACCAGAAGCAACCTAATAGGACAGAATAGGAAATTTTAGTCATTACAATTTACTGTCCGTTCGGACACTTACTACAACACGTAATTGAATGGGGACTCGCATCTTTGAACACTGCCGTTTTTCTTCTTTCCTTTTAATTCAATTCCTTAAGTTGGAAAAGGTAACTTATAAGAATTCTATCTAAGCTATCCTTCACTTTGAAGCTATTCCTGCAAATTTCAAATATTTTCAAATCACTGAATGTGTTCTTTACATTACATGATTTTTTTTTCTAATTGGCACTTCATGCTTTTGCTGTGCTTTATCATATTTCTGGCAGCTTCTATATGCCATTCACTATAAAACTGGAGGCCTTACGCCATTCTTTTGCAATTTATATTCCATTTTATGTAGGAGGATGTTTCTAAGTTAAAAGAATTATTTCATCGCTACCATATATATGGTTTTTACTTTGTCAGTGGTAATACAGAAAAATCAATTTCATGGGGGGGGGAAAAAAAAAAACAGGTTTGAAAGTGATACCAATTTATGATGACATCGTGTCACTAAATTTTGATTGATTCATAACTACAGGTGTGTATTTGTAATACCATTGATGTATTTATGACTTTAGCAATCCTCTTACTAGGCGAATGGATTATAGCATTAATAGTTCCCTAATTTTTGTAAGTTGTCGACTCTCCTGTCAACATGTGGCCTTTATTCCCAAACTTGCAAAATATAATATACTCCCAGGGGCATCCGAGACAATCAAGCTAGGGGGAGCAACATTCAAAGTCATCCCGGTGACCTTCTCTAAGTATGTGTTAAGCAGGACCAAATCTAAGTGGCAACAAAAATTAGCACAATCTCATTCGTTTGCATCAAATTTAGCCAAACTGGTCACAAGCCCTAACCAATTGAGACGGAAATGGAAATTCCATTTTGTACTGAGATTTTGAGCAACTGCCCCCCCCCTCCCCACCATTATTATGCCACTGGCCATCAGTTGTAGTACTCAAAGCCTTTACTTTAAGTTAACGAGCATCACTACCAACTCCAGAAAAATACGATCTTTGCCAAACATTAGAGCGCGTGTCATTTCAATAAATCTTGTATCAGATAATGCAGATTCCGTTTGTGCTGTAATTTCTGTGCCTGGTAAAAGATAAAATAAGTAGTTTAGTCGCTGTATTAACAATACACTTTAGAATCTGTCAAAGTAGGTGTTAAAATGAATTTTACTTCAGGAAAATAGTAAAATACTTGATATTTGCTAGAGTAGGGTAGGTAAGATGACGGATAAGTCTGTAGAATTCTCATAAGTTATTGTTTTAACTGAAAAATTAGAAGAAAACACTAGTGTTCAGAGGTCTGAATCTCAATTTCAATTAAATGTTGCCCAGTAAGAGTGTCCTTATGGACAGTAATACTAAAATATGTGATTTTGTCCTTTAGGTTGCGTATTTGGACATGCAAAATTGATTTCAATTTCCTGCTTTAGCAAATCACTGGTAGGGTCTTTAATGTGGAAAATTAGTTGTTATTTTCAAGAAGTGGAAGTATTTAACCCATACCCACACAACTTTTAATCATAATTAACCTCTGTCTTTTTAGCCTTACATTTCTCGTTGGCTTTTAACATCACGTTTAACAAGCTATGGAATCATTAACATTCATTTTCGTACAACAGCTAGATACTCATGATAGTGGGTACTCCATAGTCCACTAGGAGAACCTAATGGAGTACCACCTTATGGGGAACCACACATGGTGTGCCTACCCATATGAGGGTACTCATTATGGTAATCACACGGTGAGTATATCATATGACACATGTACTCCATATAGTGGGTACACCATATGGCAGGCACACCATATGCTGGGTATTCCATATGAGTTACCAACATTGATACCACCCATATGTGCTTGCCTGATTATGGGTACTCCATATGGTATGCGAAATTGTGAGTATACCATATGGGGGTACTCAATATAAAGGTTACACCAGAGGAAGAGAGAACTGATTCCCACATAGCATTGTACCGCGACGCCAGAGGTAAGAAGCATCGGGCCTCCGGCTATTGTAGGCAATTTTGGGTCAATGTCATTGTACTGCCAGCGTTATGGCCGCGGAGGCAGTAATTAAGACCAAGACGTCGAGGTGCAGAATTCGGAAGGTACCGAATGATTAGCAATGTAAAAAAGTCAGTACATACAAGGATTCCTTTTTGCATGAATTTGTTTTGTTTTGGGGAATTCCGCGGCTAAAGTCTCAGGTTGGAAAGTAGAAACCCAGTGCCATCATGCAATGGGACAAGTTTACTTTCATTCAGTTTACTTTAAAAAAATTGGAGTGTTTGTTACCAATTTATTCGATGTATCACTATGAATTAAATTTAGACAGAAAAACACTGTTACTACCCTTATGTCAGACAAGCTAATACCACATAAAATTCATTCAGGAATGCTATAAATGTGGAAAAGATGGAACAGATATATATTACGGGAAAATCCTTCGATCTCTTGGCGATCGAGATCGATATAAAACAAAAAGCTGTCAACCTCGGCTGTCACCCTCTGCAGCTGTCGCGGATTGACCTTAACAACTCATTGTCCTGACTAGACTTTAAAGGTCAAATAGTTACTTACGTCGGGGAGGTATTGCATTGAAACTATGGCTGTCAAAGTTGAGCCGTTTGTGTGGGACGCCAATTACACTGTGAGAAATGAGAAATTGTTATGAGCAATATCACCGCACAGGGCAGAGAGGGGACAGACGTCATCAACCTCGGGGTTATACCATATGTAGGCATTTACCATATGCTGGTGTACTACCAGATGGTGGATGAGTACCCACCACATGGAATACCCACAATATATTGTACCAGATATGGTTATAATCACCACGTGAGGAAGAACCGTCTGGCTTAACATGACTCCGTGATTTTTCAATTTGGATGTGAACTTTTTCTACCTCGAACGCATAGGCGATTATCATTTTCTTATTTGTCTTAAATGAACCAGACCAAAACTACAAGATATAATAGCCAAAGCTAAAGAAGTCACGATTGGTTTAGTGTAAGGAAGTTGAGACATTTAACCTGGACGAGGCAGCCGCACGTTTCCGGTGAAGCAGGGGGGTTGGGGGGATCGCGATGATCCGAGGAGGGCGAAAGACTACAGGGACAAGTGACAAGAAAGGCTTGTAGTCACACAATGAAGCAATATGTATAGAGAGTGCATTTCTATTTTTGTTTGTTATGGTGTGGCCTTTTTAATTTTGATTATATAAATCTTGTTTATAAAATTCTTTTAAATTGTCTAAAGAAATTAATCACCAACAAGGAGGTGTGAGCCCTTCTTGGGAATAATCAGTTTTAAAAAGGAGCTGTGTGCATTTTTGCCAGAAGACAGAGCACCTAAAGGCCGATTTTAGAGCTTTTGTTTGCAGGGCTACTTCCCTCAATTTTCTAAGAAATGGTTTTTTGATTACACATAATGCTTGTCCAGCAATCAATGTGTGAAATAGTTAAGGTTTTTTTAAACTTCTGTGACTCCAAAATTTTTGTTATACACAGTAGACTAGACACTGTTATTTATACTGTTCATAAAAGGTGTACTGCATCAAAAAAAAAAAATTGATTCATCTCAAATTTGGAACTTTGAGCATTTTAGGGGACTATCTTTAGATGCAGTTGACTATTTTTAATTAATACAACAAAACAGTCATATTTCAAAATATCTGAGTCCCCTTTAATGGGGATATTGAGCACTGTTAGAAAAACAAATGAGTAAAATTTGTGCCCAAATGTATTTAGGATGTGTTATGATCAAAATAGGGACCACTTGAATAACAAAAAAAAAGGAAAATCAATATCCGAGGAGATCCTTTTGCGACGAGTGCATGAGGTTTAGGGATGTCATCGTTTGAAGCCCTTTTTGTCATGCAGAATGGTGAAAGTAGTGTGGATTTTGGGTGAAAAGTACCAAAACTTTGGCACGAGGGTAGCTATGATATGCTTAACAAATCTGGTCTGGGGCAATTTAATTCCTTCCAATATGGTGACCATTTTCAAAATGGCCGCCACCTTATAAAAAGGCATTGATTATTGCACTAAATTGGTTGTAAACTGATTATATAGGTCAGTCAACTTGCGTTTAACTTTTTAACTCAATATTTTGTTATTTCACCAAAGTTGTAGTTTAATTCAAAATGGCTGTCACACATTGTGGCAAATTCACGATGGCTGCCGCGCACATGAAAAAGTGATTATTGGTAGTTATTTAGAGTGCAAAAACCATGTGGGGCGTTGATTTTCTAAACCTTTGGGCCCTCAAAATATCCAAACTACATTTTATTGTGTTAAATGCCAATGTACATGATATCAAAATGGCTGCCCTATTCAAAATGGTGCCAAATTAAAAAAATGGCAGATACTGTAACCTTGATATGTAAGGAGTATTGATTTTATTGATTTTATGTGTAATGGTCAATGATAAGATTTATCAACATTCTAAAAACATAATTGTTGTCTTTGGTATGGTTAAAATTAATTTGGTCTGTGTGGATCACATAAACAATATGGATGCCATGTTCAAAATGGCGCCCTATATACTTTTTAATCAACATGCCTATTAAATGTACTGCTGAGTTTTTCATTTTTTTGTCAAAGTGTACCTCACAGGTCCTATTGCCATTCTACCAGGTAATCTTATGTGCTTCCTGGTGCTGTCAAAGGTGAAGATACTAAGGATGTTTATCATATCAAATAGCTGCTAATGTCCATTTGTTAGTATTTAATACGGAGTATTAATTCATGTTTAAAATGGCCAAAATACTCAGAAAAGATGTGGTCATGTGATGGCAGTACTGTAAAAAGTATTTTTGGGATTGTGAAGTATTCATTGACTCATTCATTCTTCATTTTGTTATTTTTTTTTCTTGTTAATTAAAATTAGTAGCGATAGTTGTTTGTCAGGGATGATTGTTGTAACAATCAGATAGAGTAACAATCTAATATCTAGTCATGCAACATGCAAAAGTAAGAAATTCACTTAATTGCAGCCAATGTTGCTGCTCAAGGATACCAAATGGTCATGCTGTGTACTGTGGACACAGACGTTGTGTGTGTGTTTCTGTAGCCTTGTTCAGCCAGTACAACCTTACTGAACTCTGGCTAGCATTTGGTTTGGTACCAGAAGGATCGCAGATTCACACCAGCCATTACATTGCCCACACCCCTAGGACCAGAGAAACTCTTGTCTGTGAGGTTCACACCTTCACGGTTGCACAAAGGAAAGAACGCACCGCATAGAAAGCAAGCAAATCTTCCCTGATGTTGTTAAAACTTGCAAACCTTGAAAGAGGAAACTCCTCCTTACCTTGAAAGAAGTAATGCCAACAATTGAAAGATTGTGACCTCAGTACAACAGAACAAGAGCCATTGAGTTCATTCCACCACTCAGATTGCAATGTATCAACACTCAAACAGAGCAGCATATCAGGAAGGACATTGCTGGGGACAAGCGTTGCTGACGGAGCTCCAGAGCTACCAAATCCAGCTGACTGGGGTTTGAAAATTGCAGCTTCACATACTGTGTGGACAACTTGCCAGTATGCACGAGAGGATCAACGCATACATTGCCAGGTCAAAAACTGCTGAAGTGTGCTGTAATGTAAATAGAAGATGTTTTGTGGGGTACCATGTCTGGCGGATGCACTGAATCTGGCAAGGTCCTTGTCTGTGCATGTTGCTCCAACATTGGACAGACACTGAATTCTGCAAGGTCCTTGTAATGCATTGTTTGAGGCCCAACATTGGGCCGACCAAGAGACTGTAAATGTCTGTGGTGCGTTCTACAATTAACTTGTAGTGTATCTATCTGGTTCCAGTAGCCCCAATCTCCAAGGCAACTTGATTGTACGCTTCTGGTTCTGCTTGTTGGACATCCACATTCAGCCAGGAGGAGTAAGCTCCAGGTGGGTGATTGCTCTCAGGTTCAATACCAATAGATGCTACTTGGTTGATAGAAAGTCTTTCTTTCCACAGGCTACTCTCTTAAAACTCCTTAGAGACTGTTTCAGGGGGTTGGACTTTGCTTGAGAAAATCTTGGATTAAGGGATTAGCAGCTGGTCTCTGTCCAGGCATTAGGGTGTTTCAAATAGATATTTGGCGGCTAAGCTCTTGCATGCTCGATTAAAAACAACAACAGAATTCATGCCTAGGATGTTATAAGCTTGTCGTTTGACTTTGCGATAAGCTGGAAGGAGGCCATTTAAGCTGGACCCATGAAGTTCTTGGAAGGGTGACTTTTCCCATACAGGGTTAGAATACTCTGCACATAAGTAGTACAGACAAGTGCCGTGTATCTTAGGGTATGGGGTGAGCACCCGGGCCCCTTCTTGTGCCAGTGAGTTGTTCAAGATGTTCTTTGGCGTTGAATGAACATTACTTACTCTTCTTTTCATGATGTGGGTCTATAAGAAGAGTTGCGAGTGCAAAGTCCAAGGAAACTCCAGATAGACAAATTATCACCGCGCTATAGGGGTCTTCAAGACCAGGTCTAATTTATTGCGCGTTTGCTTCACGGGTTGCGAAGATAAAGTACATATGGTGTATTGAATGGATTTTTGCACACGGCGCTCTAACCAACCGAGCCTATAAAAGCTGGGTTGGTAGAGAAGTGATAGATATAATCTATAGGTGTTAGGTTCGAAAGGTGTCCATTGCTTATAGGTGCTAGTCATACGGAGGTTAGCCGGTTCGAATCCGGCCAGACGCACATGGTTTTTTCAACAGTGTTGTGCGCGGGTTATCTCCAGCGAAGATTAATTAAATTCCATCTTGTATACCTGGAGAATTAAGTAGTTTTAATGTCAACTTGGTTGGGTGTGTTGTTTTGTTTGTTGTTTGTTGAACATTTTGGCTGTGTAGAGTTTGGTTGGATACCTTCTCGACTCGAAGTTTCGGATGGTAGAGCATTTTTCTTGCTGTTATGGGTCATATCGGTGGTTTCAATTAAGGTTGCGCCTCGTTTTGATCCCTTCCTCTGACAATTCCTCACTGTTTTAGCAGTTGTTTTCATTGAGATAAGATCAGCTTCAAACCATGGTGGAATACCCTTGATATCCTTTAGCACATTCTTTGAAAGGCCTGGATGTATTCCGTCCTATCAACCTCTTTGTAATACTCTTGGTTATACATATCCGGTGCGAGGTTTGGAGCAACCTTCTTACGATCTGTAGTTAACGTGCCGCTTGCTTAAAGGCACTTCTGTTTGGTCTTACTGAATGCAGCATGCAAAATTGTCAAGTTGATGGAAAGTGGATTTTAAAGGGGCATTACCCGATTTTCCTTATTTTTTAAATATAGCTTTATGAAACCATGTGCAAGATCCACTAATGTGACTAAAGGGTTTAAGAAGTGTTTTATGTCAATTTGAGGGTGTTGATTTCAAATAGACACCATACAAAATCATCACATTGGTGGAAAGTGGATTTTTTGCTACGTGCTCCCGACCACACAAGACTGCAGAAGACTGTATTAGTCATGCAGAATGGTGAAAGTATTGTGCATTTTGGGTGAAAAGTACCAAATTTGGCACAGAGGTAGCTATTGATATGCTAAACAAATCTGGTCTAGGGGCCAAATTAATTTCCATCCAATATGGTCGCCATTTTCAAAATGGCCGCCACCTTATAAAAAGGCATTAATTATTGCAAATAATTGGTTGTAAACTTTATTATATAGGTCAGATAAGACTTGGTTTAACTTTTTAAATCAATATTTCTGTTATTTCACCAAAGTTGTAGTTTAATTCAAAATGGCGGTCACACATTGGGGCCCAAATTCAAGATGGCTGCCGCTCACAGGAAAAAGCTGCTTATTTGGTAGTTTAGAGTGCAAACCATGGGTGTCGTTGATTTTCTAAAACTTTGGGCCCTCAACATATCCAAACCTACATTTTATTTTGTAAATGCCAATGTACATGATATCAAAATGGCTGCCATATTCAAAATGGCTGCCAAATTAAAAATGGCAGCTACTGTAACCTTGATATGTTAAAGGTAGTATTGATTTTATATGTGTCATGGTAAATGATAAGATTTAATCAACATTCTAAAACATAATTGTTGTCTTGGTATGGTTTAACATTTTACATTTTTGTCTGTGTGTATATCACATAAACAATATGGCTGCCATGTTCAAAATGGCTGCCACTATAAATTTAATAACATGCCTTAAATGTACTGCTGATTTTCTTTGTCAAGTTGTACCTCACAGGTCCTATTGCCATTCTACCAGGTAATCTTTATGTGCTGCCTGGTGCTGTCAATGTGTAATATCTAAGACTGTTATCATATTCAAAATAGCTGCTAATGTCACTTTGTTAGTATTTAATACGGAGTTATTAATTCATGTTTACAATGGACCAAAATACCAGAAAATGGATGTGGTCATGTGAGGCATTACTGTTAAAAAGTATTTTTGGATTGTTTAAGTCATTCATTTACTCATTCATTCTTCATTTTGTTATTTCTTTGTTTAAGAATCTAGCTAGCGATAGTTGTTCTGTCAGCGGATGATTGTGTAACAATCAGATAGTAACAATCTGACTATCTAGTCCATGCACACATGAAAAAGTAGAATTCTACTTCATGCAGCCAATGCTGCTGCTCAAGGATACCAAAGGGTCATGCTGCGTACTGTGGACACAGACGTTGTGTTTTGTTTCTGTAGCCTTGTTCAGCCAGTCCAACCTCACTGAACTCTGGCTAGCATTTGGTACCAGAAGGAATCGCAGATTCACACCAGCACATACTATTGCCCAGACCCTAGGACCAGAGAACTCTTTGTCTCTGCTGATGTTTTACACTTTCACCGGTTGCACAAAGGAAAGAACACCGCATAGAAAGCAAGCAAAATCTTCCCTGATGTTGTAAAAACTTTTGCAAACCTTGGAAGAACTCCTCCTTACCTTGAAAGAATTAATGCCAACAATTGAAAGATTTGTTGACCTCATGTACAACAGAACAAGAGCCATTGAGTTCATTCCACCTACCTCAGATGCACTGTATCAACACTCAAACAGAGCAGCATATCAGGCAGGACATTGCTGGGGACAAGCATTGCTGCGAGCTCCAGAGCTACCAAATCCAGCTGACTGGGGGTCGGAAATTGCAGCTTCACAGTCCTGTATGGACAACTTTGCCAGTCTGCCAGAGGTATCAAAAGCATACATATCCAGGTCAAAAACTGCTGAAGTGTTGCTGTAATGTAAATAGAAGATGTTTTGTGGGTACAATGTCTGGCTGATACACTGAATTCTGCAAGGTCCTTGTCTGTGCATTGTTGCTCCAACATTGGGCAGACACTGAATTCTGCAAGGTCCTTGTATATGCATTGTTGAGGCAACATTGGGCAGACCAAGAGATGTTCCAATGTCTGTGGTGCTGTTCTACAATTACATGTAGTGTCCTGATCTGCTTCCAGGTAGCCCCACTTCTGCAAGGCAACCTTGGATTGTCCGATTCTGGTTCTGAATCTGTTGAGACATCGCCATTCAGCCCATGAGGAGTCAGCTCCAGGTGGGTGATGCTCATCAGGTTCAATACCAATAGATGCTACTTGGTTGATAGCAAGTCTTTCTTTCCACAAGGCTACTCTCTTAAACTCCTTAGAGACTGTTTCAAGGGGTTGGGACTTTGCTTGAGAAACTCTGGATTTAAGGCGGTTAGCAGCTGGTCTCTGTCCAGGCATAGGGTGTTTCACAATAGATATTTGGCAGCTAAGCTCTCGCATGCTCGCTACACTACAACAGATTCCTGCCTAGGATGTATAAGTTGTCTGTTGACATTCTGAGATAAGCTGGCAGGAGGCATTTAATGCTGGATGAAGCTTCTTGGCATGGGTTGACTTTTCCCATACAGAGTTAGCATACTCTGCACATAAGTAGTACAGGACAAGTGCCGTGTATCTTAGGGTATGGGGTGAGCACCCGGGCCCCTTCTTGTTCCCGTGAGTTTGTTCAAGATGTTCTTGCGTGAACATACTTTACTCTTCTTTTCATGATGTGGGTCTTATAAGAGAGAGTGCAGTCCAAGGTAACTCCAAGATAGACAAATTATCACAGCGCTCTAGGGGTCTTCCAGACCAGGTTAATTTATGCTGACGTTTGGCTTCACGGTTGCGAAGATGGAAAGTACATATGTGTCTTGAATGGATTTTGCACACGGCGCTCTAACCAACTGAGCTATCAAGACTGGGTTGGTAGAGAAGTGATAGATATCATCTATAGGTGTTAGGTTCGAAAGGTGTCCATTGCTTTCCTAGCGTGCTAGTAATACGGAGGTCGCCGGTTTGAATCCGGCCAGACGCACATGGTTTTTTTTTCAACACTTGTGTGCGCTGGCTATCTCCAGCGAAAGATTAATAAATATCCATCCTTGTATACCTGGAGAATTAAGTAGTTTAAATTTCAACTTGGTTGGGTGTAACATTTTTGGCTGCTGTGGAGGTTTTGTTGGATACCTTCGACTCGGGAAGTTTTCGGATGGTAGAGCATTCTTTCTTGCTGTTATGGGTCATATCGGTGGATTCAATTAAGGTGCGCCTCGTTTTGATCCCTTCCTCTGACACTTCCTCACCTTTAGCAGTTGTTTTAATTGAGAAAGGATCAGCTTCAAACATGGTGGAATACCCTTGATATCCTTTAGCACATTCTTTGGAAAGGCCTGGTATGTATTCCGTCCTACAACCTCATGTATACTCTTGGTATAAATCTCCGGGCGAGTTTTGGAGCAACCTTCTTCACGATCTGTAGTTAAAGTGCCGCTTAAAGGCACTTTGTTTGGTCTTACTGACTGCAGCATTGACTTAGAGTTAGTGGAACAGGATTCAGAACAATCTTGGTACACAGGTTAGAGATGTTTTGCCAACATTAGCTATATAGATCGGGATTGTAACCTCTCTTCCAATGGGCACTATAAATGATAGCGACAGCTTAGGGTCGTGAAGGTGATGTAGATGTTGTCTAACCATGCTTCCACAGCTTGTCCATCTTTATTGGCTTCATTGTAGCCCCATTGGGTACTATGGCTGTTGAAATCGCCAATTAAGAAATTAGGTTTAGTGGAATTCCCGAAAAATTGAATTGAGGGTGTTTGGAATCTGCTGATGGAGGTTTGTAGACTGATATAACTATGACAGAGCCGAGCTCAACGGTGAGGACTTTGATGTTGTCAGCAGATATTGAGGTTGCTTCTACAACGGGGTCTGTTTTCACACATAGAGCACTTCCAAACTGTCGATGTGGTCTCCCGATGGCAAGGAATTTTTATGGACAGTATTTAGTAAGACCTTTGCTACACATTAAGGCTACCAAAGTACTTCTGCAGAGTAAACTCATCTTTTGGGTGGTGGCAATTTGGCCATCATTTTGAATTTGCAGTGCTACGTAATAGAATTCATTGCCCCTGCAATCAGTTTAAACAAAGCTTAGAGCACGGGGAAATCAAGCTTTTCATTGTGTAACATGTATCCTGTGCCCTGTGATTTTTTGGACCGATTGCTGAGGAAATGAATCAAATTCTCCCATCACTGGATGTACATTTTACAGGCTGTGTATAACCACAGAGCCAACAATACCAAATCAAATAAAGTATATTATTTTTAATGAAAAACAAACACATTCAAGTAGCACGGAGGAATCATACAGGCACGTAAGTGATACTTCTAAAAGTAGTGGCCATTCGAGGTTTGGCAGCCATCTTGGCCAAATTATAATGGAATAGAAGCAATTTAACACAGACCTTTAATTGGTTTCCTCTTAAGTTGATGTGAATTCCTTCTTGAGGAGTTATATCAAGAATAAGAACATTCATTTCTTGATAATCAAAGGATAAGCTTAAGTGACAAATTAGCCGCCATTTGGGATTTTTGCCGCCATTTTGGTTTCAATCTTCTTTGTTTTTATTTTTTTAAGGTATGTGAATTCTATCTTTAATGCACATTGTTCAATAACAATCTTAGGGAATCATAAACAAAATCAAGAAAACATTCATTTCTTGATAATCAAATGATATGCTTCAAATAGGCCGCCATTTTGGATAAATCTTGCTAATGTAAACAATGGAATTACAATGGAGTGTCAATCAGGGTATTTCTATTCTAAAATAGCACGAAACACAATCAAATTGATAATTGGATCATATAATAAACATAGAAAGCACGGTAAAACCATTGACATTTAAGCAGGCGTCCATTGAATTTGGTGGCCATCTTGGAGGAAATTAGTTTTGGCCCTAGACCAGATTTATTCATCATATCATGCTAACTGTGGCCAAATTTGGTACTACTTTCACACCCAAATGCACAATAGGTTTGATATCTTGCACCCTTCTGCATGACTATATAGGATAGTCCCAGACTTGGCCAAAACTACCCCTGAAAAAGAAAATACTCACGATTTTCGAAAAGTGCCATCGCCACCAGTCTTGAGCAGTCTGGAAGCGGTTTTCTAGCAAATATGGGTTAAGACTCTACAGACGACCTGCACAGAAACAGGCCCAGACCTTGCCAGACCTACACATGAAAAAGAAAAACTGCTCACGATTTTCGAAAATTGGCCAATCGGCACCAGTCGGAGCAGTCTGAAAGTGGTTTTCTAGCAAAAATCGTGGCGGTTTTGGAATCGGGAAGGTCCGCTTGAACACATGAGCGGTTTGGAAGCGGTAGCCGAATAGTTGAATGCGCATCATGAGTGGTTGTGTGCAGTTGGAAAGGTCGGCAATGAGTCTGCTCCAAGCGGGAGAGAAAATGCAAGCCAACTGGATATGTTGAAAAGGCGACTAAACTCGGCGACTACAGAAGATGAGTCGCCGACATGCAGTCTTGACAGCAACTTGTGCTGTCGTGGTAAGGTCTGTGACTGATTGAGAACTGAACAAGTGACATGCTTGTTCGCCTACTGCTCGAAGACTGAACAAGACTGCAGCCGATTTGGAAAGAAATGTGGTCTTGTGTAGTTGGGAAGAGGTTGGGTCGCGTCGCGGTTTGTCTTCATGTGACGGGACCTTTCTTGGCGTCAACAACTCGGTGACCAATCGACGAGCAGTCTTGACAGCGACATGTCACAACTTGTGCCGTCGTTTCAAGGTAGGCGACTAATCGGGGACTGAACATGCTGGACCTTGTTGATTCCATGATGTGGTCGCCTACTGCTCGGCGTTTCAGCATCCCTTGTCTCGTTGACGATGGGGAAACTCGCAGACTAATCATCCCTGGTCGGGATAAAAATTGTAAATTTTGCACGTTTGAACAAGACCAGCCGATTTTGTGACTATACCTTAAGGCTCAGTCACACAGCCGATTTTTTTGCTAGAAAACCACTTCCAGACTGCTCAAGACTGGTGCCGATTGGCCAATTTTCGAAAATCGTGAGCAGTTTTTCTTTTTCATATGTAGTTTGGGCAAGGTCTGGGACTGTTCTGTACAATCTTCTGTAGTCTTACCGATTATTTGCTAGAAAACTGCTACAAGACTGTTCAAAACTGGTGCCGATTGGCCATTTTTAGAAAATCGTGAGTAATTTTCCTTTTTCAGGTGTAGTTTTGGTCAAGTCTGGGAGTGTCCTGTACAGTTTTCTGCAGTCTTGTGTGGTCGGAAACACGTGGAAAATTTGAAAAAACCGGCCACAATTTTTCTTGAAGCTTAAAAAAAATTGTGGCAGGTTTTGGAATCGGGAAGGTCGTGACAGCAACATGTCACAACTTGTGCTGTCATGTTAAGGTTTGCGACTGATTGGGAACTGAACAAGTGCCATGCTTGATCTTATTGATTTTCTGATGCCTGTCGCCTACTTCTAGGCGATTGAGCATCACTTGTCTTGTAAGTTTTGTAAGTTTGAACAAGACTGCAGCCAATTTTGAAAAAAAATGTGGTCTTGTGTAGTTGGGTAGAGGTCGGGTCGCATCGCGGGTTGTCTTCTATGTGACTGTACCTTTCTTGGCGTCAACAACTTGGCGAGCAATCGACGAGCAGTCTTGACAGCGACATGTCACAACTTGTGCCGTCGTTTCAAGGTCTGTGACTGATTGGGGACTGAACAAGTGGCGTCGCCAATTAAACATCATTGATCTTGTTGATTTCACGATGCTGTCGCCTACTGCTAGGCGTGTCAGCACCACTTGTCTCGTTGACGACGGGGAAACTCGCATACTAATCATCCCTGGTCGGGATAAAAATTGTAAATTTTGCAAGTTTGAACAAGACTGTAGTCGGGAAGAGGTTGGGTCGGGAGCTGTCTTCTGTGTGACCGTACTTTTAGGCATGGAAATCGCCAATGCCCAAATCGAGCAGATCGTGTCCTATCTCCCCCCCCACCCACCCTGACACAAGACAGAAAACTGGTATTTAGCACAACTGCATGCTATGATTTCAGATTTGAAAAGCCCGGTTGCCAAAACAATGTATGTGTACTTATCATTCCATCATGAAATACCCATGGACAAGTCTGCAGTTGTGCTAAAAACCAGTTTTCTGCCTTGTGCCAGAGTCAGAGGCACTCTAAAATGAAGGCCATAACATTAAAGACATATTTACAGTTTCCACCTTTTCCCGGTGGTGGTGGCACTCAAGAGAGACCCTCTTTTTCTAACTTTTTTTGTATACAATGACCCCCTTTTTGTGCTGCTGTCTTACCTTTTACCTAACCCCCTTTTTAAAATCTTCACTTGTTTCCATAAAAGTATCCACTTTTTAAACAATTTTAACATCCAAATTCAAAATTTGCACATTTTAAACAATTTTATAATTTTATGGCAATTTGAACTCTGGAAGAGACGCGCTTCCTATTTGAACTTCAGGTTGTTACCTCAATGGCCCCCTTCTTAAAGTTACATACTGAATGGCACCCATTCTTATTCAGGCTGTGTATTGAATGACCCCTTATATTTTGGTACATATTTTACCTGAAAGGACGCTACTTTTCACCTGATGGCCGAGACACATAACCGTTACTACAGTTAGGCAGTGTGCCCCCAGACCTTTTTAGACTGAAGATCATGACCTTGAAATTTTTCATAGCAAATCAAGACTCGTTTGTTATCACGGTAAAAGAGTAACTAAAATGCTTCCCTCACTTGAAAGACAGTACTGATGCTGCCATTGTTACAAAGTTGTCACCATCTATGTGTAAAGGTTTAAGGTGCAAATAATATTCACCCACGTTGGTGCTTTACTTCACTAGCTCTTACCCCTTTAAGTACCCCTTTAATCATTTAGCAGTAGAGGTTTTCATACATTTTAATAAAAAAATCAAACAAATTTAATATCCTGACCTTTAATATGTGACATTGAAATTTTCTTGAATATGTGCATACTTGTATCATATTAAAAAAGCTATGTTAATCATAAAATCGGGTAGTGTCCCTTTCAAACAAGAATTTCACCACTTTCCACCAACTTATCAATTTTGCATGCAGCAGATTTGAACTCAGCACCCTCGAATTGACCTAAAACACCTCTCAGATCTTTTAGTGTCTCTTGAGTAGCGTTCAACCTTATTTTGAGCCTTTTAGGCTTGATGGATCCCCTAGTAGATTGTGCACATCGAGTTCCAATTTCTTTTTGTCGGAATATCATTTGAATCATTGTGTTGTTGTTATGCAAATGAGCAGTAAACAACTTTGTATTTTGTGTTAAACTCGTATTCCAGGACTAAAATTTCTAGTTTGGTTGTAAGCATGATGTTGAGTGTGCATACTTTTTTTATTTAGAGATTTTTAAACTGTTCTGGATACATGTAAGGTTAAAAATAATTTGTTTACATGTAAACAAACTTGATAAACAAATTGAAACCATTATAATGCACAAAAATATGAACCTGACGTGCATTTCCAGTTTGCTCATAATAGGAGATTCCATAAAATACATTAGCACTCTCAAAGTCCAAAATATGTTGACAGTATTGATGTTTATTTCTTGATTAAGTGTATATAAACATGAGTAAACAACAAGTAAACAACTGTATATCTCTATAGGGTTTTATAAAGAACGTTTGCGGCAGAATGTGCTAACCGATTTTCAAAATTCAAAAACATTTTCTGGGTAAACAGACCCTGCTCTTTCCATCCGCGCTCTACTCTTTTAAAGTCTTCAATTCCCTGACCTGTTAATTGCCAATTTATTGGTTTCCCTATTTTTACTGATGTACTGCAGAAATTTAGGAGGTTATTTGCATTTGTTTTCAGTGCAGTGGTGATCATTAACTACCTACCCAAAACTCCTAAACTTCATTTTTCACTTTGAACTTGAGTAAAATACCGTACTGAATTCAAGTGTTATATCAGTCCATTTTGCCCCAAAATTTGTACACAAAATTGCAGATGTGCAGTACAATGCTCAGTAGTAGAAACGAATTGCCTGTCAACATCCGTGGTCTTGATCACATTTCAGCTTTTAAAAGTCATTTGAAGTCTCATCTGTATCCTAAACTGTAGTTTTCCCCTTCCTAATTCTTTCTCTATAGCGCCTTGCCTACTTTATTAGTAAAAGGCGCTTTATAAATCTCATTATTATTTATTTAGTATTATTTTCAATCATTTGCAGTCCCTATTATTAGAAGAGTATCAGTCAGAAAGAATTTTGTAAACATTGAATTCGGCAGCCTCAATGAAATAAACTGCATGTTGAAGGATGTGGTGGCAGAATACTAAATTCGTCCCAAAGAGTCACTGTTGGGACTACATTTATAAGGAGATAAATTTATACCGGTAATTATACTATTCACTCCAGTAATCCGGGAACTCAATGTGCATGCCGCGGCATGTTGAGTTGAGAGGCCTACATGGAAAAATGTTAAAACAAACAGTCGTAGCCACTTAGCCCGAGGTTGCTCTGGCTTTTTCCGCTACGATAGCCCCTACTATCTCCTCTCCCAAAGCCAGAGCGGCAGTTCATTCAAAAACCGGGATCCACTGTCCACCATATGTGCCACAAAGTCAAGAATTTTTGTATACTTACAGACCTCTATGACACAAAATCCTTGCATATATGAAAACTTTGATGTCTTAGCATCCCCAGGCGCGGATCCAGGGAGGGGGCGCGCGCCCTCGGTAATTCTGCAAAATCTTGCAAAATCAGCCCATTTTGGACCTTTTTTGGACAAGTTTAGACTTTCAGCCCCCCGGTAATTTTGACGGTTTTACAAATCCTGGACCGCCCCATCCCTACTAGCTCGATTTTAAAAATAACAAAAAACGGTGCACCGCTCATGCTTACAATGTATATCCGTGAAATTTATGTTGACCCTAAAAAAGCACAAAATGACCAAAAAGTTGAACAAATTAAGAGCTAAACACATTCGTCTCCCACTTCTGGGTGTACGTCGAATTAATGGTCATCAGCGAAAATAAGCGTGCTCGTGCCCATTCTAAAAAAAAAAAACCGGGAAAATCCAGGGGCGATGCTATGTTTAAATTGGGATTTTTAACGGTTAAGAAAATCACCGTTCAAAATCATCAGATTTTAACCATGAATGGGAAAACAGTTAAGGAAACAACGTGCGTATAAATAAATATAATTTTGTCTCCCCGCGAACGAAGTCGTTCGGACGGGGACTAATAAAATGGGCCTCCGTCCGTGGGTCTGTTGTCCGTATGTCCGTAGTCTGTGAGAAAATGTTACCTGGAATGTCTGTGATAAAAACCTGTAACTGGAATGTCTGTGATAAAAATGTTAACCCTGTTTGTGTATCTTTGAAACCCTATATCGGGACACACAAAATCCTTAGATCATGGAAGTGCATCATGGCATGCATCGTTTCTCAATTTGACAGTGCGTGATATAGACGGTTTAGGTATGCAAATTGAGCCTAATTTAACTATGAAAATGTATAACATGGAATGTCCGTGATAAAAATTGTTAACCATGTATGCTGTATCTTTGAAACCTATATCGGACACACAAATTCCTTCGCATCTTGGAAGTGCATCATGGCATGCATCATTTTCGCAATTTTGAAAGTGCGTGATATTAGGACGGTTTAGGTATTCAAATGAGCTAATTAAATTGAATAATTAATGTTCACTGAACGGTACGTTAGATATGGCCATGCGTCTTGAAGTGGGGGCCTGTTTGCGTTTGTCTGCAATTGCACGTATCACCTTACAGAATCGCCTTACTAATCTGTTGAAGTGGGCGATGTTTTATTCAAATTGGTGATATAAGATCTTTCCCATTCATCCAAAATACGAAATTGTGGGTTGTTTTCGATAACCTATGTCTATGAAGGACATGGGAACCTCTATTGTTAACACTGTAAACTATCATCTCAGAAAAATACAGATTCGTCGTTCATCACTGCTGAAAGCTGCATAATTTAGTACGTTCGCGATTTTGTCCCGTTAGACTATGCAAAACTACCAATTGTATGGTATATCAGAACAGGAAGTAAGAAAGTTACAACACTTCAAAAACAGCTGCCAGGATTATTTCACGTGCAATAGATTCCATCCTTTCTGCGACCCTTGCGGAGTAGAGCTTCATCGGTTACATGTAATGAAAGAGTATCTTTAGGTGCTTTCCTGGACTTTCACGGGAATGAATCACTTATCCCTGATACCGGTCACATCTTCTTATCAGGTATGACCTCTGGAAGGCCTGGTCTGCGCAAGGGAATGCCAATTTTCTTAGCGTTACTCGTACCTTCGATCAATTGGTGACAAGCATTTTGGTTGTGGTCCGCGCCTTTGGACATATCTCCCCATCTTTAGTCGTCGTTTGTCCACCGTTAATGCATTTAAAAAGGCCCTGAAAACTCTCCTTTTCCCATCTGAATGAGTGATTTTAATCATGTTGCCTGGTATCACAAATGGAATATTTTATAAATGTTTGATTTTTAGAGTTGTATATTCATTTGCTGTGTTTGATTTTACTATAATGTATCTAGGTATTTTTAAATGTGACTTTGTACAGCGCTATGATCAATTGGAATAGCGCTTAAGAAATCTGTGCATAAGAAAAATAATAATCACCATCATTTTGAGCTTAAACCTTTATAACTTCCCAACTATACATGTGGCATATGAAAGTATACATTTTTGAACGGATATGGTCTGCTCTTTCCAATATGCTGAGAGCGGAAGGTAACGTAAATAGAAAAAGAGACGACGTGAAACGGAGGAAAGGATCAAAATGCAGTAGGCTAGGTCTTAAAGAAGTTATCGATCAAAATACTAATGAAAAAGTATACAAAATAATAACTCTTCAAAATAGAGCCTCGATCAAACCCAAAAGCACCTGCTTAACAACTAACAAATTTGTGTAAACTAGAGGTATTTGCCCATTTAACAAGAACTAGTTTGACAGGGATATCTCTGTAGAACTATTTTTATATTTTGGGAGGCAAATAAGAGAAATCGGCATTAAAATTATGCAAATTGCATAAAGTCCTATTAAAAGATTGCTTTAAAACTTCTTCAATGGCTCTTCTTCTTTCTTCTTTCTGCTGAAGCACAATCAGTTATTTGCAAAGTAAATCTAATAACCATTCATAAAATGTAAACATTAACCTAACAAAGCGGCGCGGCCCAGACGCCATGCGGTGCAAAACGCAAACATGTCACCGACCCCAGGTCGGGAAAATGTTTCTTGTTGCCTCTCGCAACAACTATTTTTTGTCGTCGCAATGACTCCCTGGCACTCATTGCACTGGCCGTCTTAAATACCGGAAATGAAGCGATGTTCCCGTTGCATCTGTGCCGTCTTCCGGAAAATGACGGCGATGTTCCTTCGGTTTTACCTGGGACGTCATTCCCGGAATCAAAAATGATACTATCTTTTCAACTGCATTTCGACGGTTTTTGGGGGCCCGCAAAGGCGCAATACTTTTTTCATCATGCGGGTGACACTGTGTACAAATGCCCCATAGACAATTTCGATAATCGATGGTGATAGCGCCACCATTTTCGATAAGCTACTTGTAATTATCATACGCACTCACGTAAACCGGAGCATGACGTAGCGTAATAGCGCGACGCACAACTATGATGGCGTAATAGCGCCGCGCACGACTGGCGAACTAAAAGCTACAGATTTCATGCAGATCATTGTGTAGTACTGTACGCATCGCATTATTTATTTATTTATGTTCGGTCCCGTTCTCATTGCATTCGCACGCGATGTTCGTCGTTGCCTCTGGATCTGGTCCGTCTTTCCGGAAAATGGCGCGATGTTCTCCGTTGCATCTGGCCTCTTCTCGGGAAATACGCTATGTTCCTCCGTTGCATCTGGGCGTCTTTCCGGGAAAATTACGCGATTTTCTTCGTTGCATTGTGGCCTTTCTGACATTCCGCTACTTATTCCTGTTCCGGGAAAAACGGCGAGATGCAATGAAACGCAAAATTTGTTTTCTTGTTGCATCTGGGCCAGTTAAAATAAAAATAGATTGCACCTCGTTGCAATTTTGGCGTTGGTCGGCAAACGACCCGGTCCTGGTTAGGGTTTATAGGGTTATACCCTTAAGGAATTGTTTCTATATTACAAGTGCAAATTTTCGGTGTCTCTTGCTCTAATTGGCAGTTCACATGTTAAGCAAATCAACATCATATAAATTATCAACAAGTCATATAAATTAAAGAGTATAACAACAAGTATAATCTAACTACACTTAAAAAGTAACATTTCACAATTGAATTTATTTTTCTGATAATCATGCACCTCAAACTAACCTAATTTGCATATTGCAGTATCGTAGGGGCTTACATGTCTCATCTCAATCTAGCAGCTTGCCCTCATTCCTCCACTCTGGTTCTTCATTTGATTAATTAAGAATAATTATTATTTAATAAAGAACATTCATTTAATCTTAGAATACATGTATTGAAATATATAATTGAAGAAAATACAATTAAAAACTGGACAGGTTCAAAAGTGTCTTTCACCAAGTAAAAAACAAACCCGATTTTCACCGATTAAATTTGCAAGGTACCGTGTCCCATTTTCTCTGCATCCCAGCTCGTCTAATTTATTAATTAATGAGCTTATGGTCTTGTATCATATACTGGGGTACCCAAAAAGGTGGATCCGTTACATTTTGTAGTGTAACTTCAATTTCAAAACATTGTCTCTTGAGAATTCCTTCACCTACATGGCTCATTTTGGTCTTAAATTAATTAAGCTCATATATTCTTGTGTACTCATGCCAAATTTTGTTCAGAAATAGCTAGTCATTCTTTTTTTATGGCGTTTTAAACAAAAAGTGCCAAGGGTGGATGCGGATTAGGGGGCGGCGGATTAGGGGGCGGGCCTGTATATAAGTCTATGGAGAATAGTGCTTTTTCAGCATACTGTTTTTAATTTTGTTAATATTTCTGTCATTTCTTAAGGAACACATGCATATTGGTGTCAGTGGAAAGAGGAGATGTTATATTTTGTAAAAAATTAATCCATATGGTTCTACACTGCCCAAAGGGGACACAACCAGTCTGTCAAGGGTGGCACTGGGGGCCACTGGGGGACACCAGATTTACGTCAATTCAAGAAACATTTTAGTTTCTTTACTGAACCATACACATACATAAGAGTAGTAAGTGTATACATTTTTAAAAAGCTGCTGGTTCAAGGAATCAAGAAATAGTTGTAATTTATGTACCCAGTAAATGATACTTACAAAATTCCACACATGCCCAAAGACTGTATGTATACTCGATGCTGGAACATTTTGCTGAAGCACAAAACTACCAACTCTTGCTTCTGAAGGAGGACCATAAAGATATTCTCTGCTACATTTCTTTATATTAACATTAAAGTGAGGGCCAGTGAATATTTGAAGAAGAAAACTTAACTAAAAAATTGTCGTCGAACCCATTGTGCACATTTCATGATGCATACAATGTATTTGAAATTGTAAAAAATTATGTACCACCCTATATGCTTAATAAGTGTCACTTATATATTTGAAAGGAATATTGCTTTATGTTATAAATGCATTTATTGTAGAGCCTATTTTACTTATTTAACTTGATCTGACTAAGTATGTTGTTTGAATTGGAAAATATGTGAAGCATGTTAATATTTAAGCCACCCTGTATAATTACAATTGCTATAATGGTATGATATCAATCAATACTGTATAACCTTTCAGAATTTAATTGTTTTGAAGCCTTCATACATGCAAATACTGAGCCAAAACTCTGTGAATAATTGTACTTTTCAATTTATCTCATACAGGTATTTCGTACACCCTGTATGCTCCGTAAAACCTAAACAAACTATACATCGTGTTAAAGCTACATCTTCACACTTACAAATTACTCTTTTTGACAAATGCATAAATTTAGTAAAGAAGAAATGGCCAAATTTCATTAACAGGTTTTAAAGCATGTATTTTTTTGTTCCACCCTGTATATATTTTGGACAACCCTGTATATCAACTTGAAACTTACATAGATATCTTCCTTATATTATAAGCTTTCAGAAAATGTATACTTTTACTATTGTCAGACTCATAGAAAAAGCGGTAGAGCACCTAAGAGTACATGACCTCCGATTTTCAACACTTGGTGGCATGTAACACAAAGGTACCCCAGTTTATGACACAGGACCTTAATTATAATGTTAGGCTTATGTTAGGCATTGAATTTAAGTGTAATTAATTAGTTTTAATTTGTTATCTTGTTAAATGGTATGAAAAAACATGAGCTGAAATTTTTTTTCTCCTATTATATGTTTCTCGTGTCCCAGTGTACACTTAATCTAAACCTGTTAATTAATCAATTAATTGATTAAAATAATTTCTTTAATTAAAGTCTCACAACAATATTTATGGTCTCAAATTAAAGGGCAATTAATTAGCTTTAATTTGATATATAATTCAAATAATGAAATGATTGTAAAGATAAAGAAAAACAATATGAGCTGAAGCTTCACATTCTCCCAAAGACTTTACATGGTACCGTGTCCCAATCTCCATGTCCCAATTGCTCCACCCTCCACCTTCGTTTACTTAATTATTGATAATTTTAATTACAGAAGTCTGATCAAGACAATTTTGGTATCAAATTAAAGCTAACTAAATAGGCTTTAAAATGAGTGCTTACTTGGAAGTATTCAATCACATTTAAGTACTCCAATCATTACAAACATGTTAGAATTCTCTAAAATATGAAACAGCTCCACCCTAGAGCATGCCCCAGTTCCAGACACATGGCCATATGCAAAATTCTTTGCCACATGAAGTATATCTTGGCATGCATTGTTTTCGCACTTTGAAAGTGCATGATATATGCGGCTTAGGTATGCAAATGAGCTAATTAAATATGCATAATTAATGTATCACTGAAACGGTACATTGGATATGCAAAATTTGTTCGCTACATGAAAGACTATCATACCTTCGCTTCTTGAAAGTGCATAATGGCATGCATCGTTTCTGCGATTTGAAAGTGCATGGTATAGGCGGTTTAGGTATGCAAATGAGCTTATTAAATATGCATAATTAATGTATCACTGAAACGGTACATCAGATATGCAAATTCCTTTGCCACATGAAGTACATTTTGGCATGCATTGTTTTCACACTTTGCATGATATATATGCGGCTTAGGTATGCAAATGAGCTAATCAAATATGAACAATTAATGTTTTGCTGAAACGGTACATCGGATGTGCAAAATTCCTTCGCTACATGAAAGGCTTATGCCATACATCTTTTGTGTGAACATGATATGTGCGGTTTAGTTATGCGGCTTAGGTATGCTGAGCTAATTAAATATGTGCAATTAATGTTTCGCTGAAACGATACATCGGATGTGCAAAATTCCTTCGCTACATGAAAGGCTTATGTCATACATCTTTTGTGTGAACATGATATGTGCAGTTTAGGAAACTTTTCATGAAAGACATGCTATATATTTTTTGTGTGAGTTATTCTTAGTTTTACTTATTCTTAAGTTATTTTTGGCGACTTATGGGTGGAGTTCATCGATAATGTTTTGTAGAGTTATTTTTTGGTGAGTTATGGATGGAGTTCTTGGACGAGTTATGTTTTTTTTTTTTTTTTTTTTTATTCCTTGTAACTTCAAATAAAGAAAAAAGGCCTCACCATTTTTTCTGATGCGGCTGAAAGTTACTGGTAATATCAAATTTCAGTGAACAGCCATATTTTAGTGTCATTTCATTAAAAAATAGCAATCTTTAAGTTTTATAATCAAGTAAAGGTCGACTACGGCATGCTACCATGGTTACTACGGTGAATTCGCCAGGGACTTCAGGATCTAGCAGCTGACGGCACGCACAGCGAAGCTCATTAAATATGCCCGATAGTGACCTCGATTGTGACCCTTCAGGAAAAATTATATTACGCATGTTCAGATCGGAGAACGAAATCGACTGTGGCCACAATGTGTAAGTTTTGATTGTGCCGTATAGTTTTTGTGTGGCGGCCGAACAGAGATCGGTAGTTGGGGTCTAAAATGGCTTCCAAAAATGACCATTAACCCTAACACGTCAGAGCGGCAATTGGAAGCAATTGAGTTACCTTTAAAGGAGAACCTGTATCAAGAGTAACTTATACAATATATGCTATAAAAACAATATATATTGAACACATATATGGAGTGGTTTCATTGGAAAACTTTTTTTTTTTTTTTTTTTTGCAATTAATGTTTCGCTGAAACGATACATCGGATGTGCAAAATTCCTTCGCTACATGAAAGGCTTATGTCATACATCTTTTGTGTGAACATGATATGTGCAGTTTAGGAAACTTTTCATGAAAGACATGCTATATATTTTTTGTGTGAGTTATTCTTAGTTTTACTTATTCTTAAGTTATTTTTGGCGACTTATGGGTGGAGTTCATCGATAATGTTTTGTAGAGTTATTTTTTGGTGAGTTATGGATGGAGTTCTTGGACGAGTTATGTTTTAATTATCCAAATTTTTAATTAGTGTAGTTGTCACTTCCAGTTGATCGCGAAATTCGGCGGGGACATATTTTACGCATCGCGTAAATACGAGTTCGCCTTGTTTAGAACTACATTAAAGGTAAAGATTTTCAATAAGTGCTGTTTTTGTACTGATTCTGGATTTGCTTATTCCGCATCGGATCCGCTGCGCACCCACCCCGGCTTTTTCAGTGCACTATCGCACGTAGCGTTGTAGGAGTTAGGTACGGACGACGTGCAACGCTACAAGAACAAGCTAGTAGCACATATTTCAGACAGAAAATGATTGTTTGCACTTTCAAATTTATACTGAAAAAATGGACAGAAAATAGGGTCATTCCATGCCAATTAACAAATTGCAGAAGATGCCTGCATGACCCTCTCAGATTTTCTTTATATTTGGTGGAAAGTTGTATCTATAGTTATAGAGGAAAAAATGCAAAGTTTCAGGTAGCTAGCCCATAGTTTTTGTGTGGCGGCCGAACAGAGATTGGTAGTTGGGGTCCTAAAATGGCTTCCAAAATACCATTAAACCTAACACGTCAGAGCGGCAATTGGAAGCAATTGAGTTACCTTTAAAGGAGAACCTGTATCAAGAGTAACTTATACAATATATGCCTATAAAACAATATATATTGACACTATATGGAGTGTTTTCATTGGAAAGGGAATTATACTAACAAATTAAAACATTTTTGTCCTGCCCATTCGCTATTTGAAATTTGCGCTAGTGTATATTGGATATGTATTTGTTATGTGTACGGATGGCACAGTAGCGTCATACACCTTCACACACTATGCTTTCATTCATGTGATTTCCTATGGCATGACGGCAACTGCCGGCCGTATCGCATAATATGTTATACACTAGCGCGTTTTTAAATAGCACATGGTCCATACCAGGTGGTTAATTCATTGTTAGGGTTAATAGAATTCTGTTTTTTTTAAACCACTCGATATGTGGTCATAATTATTTTGTAGTGTATATTGTTTAATATTATTTCTTGTACGGGTTTCTCCTTTAATCCCTTCTACTGCTTCTTGGACGTCAACAAGTATTCTTTTAGGCATTGCTGGCCGTTGCCACATGCTTTCCCCTCATAACCCTAAATTGCTGTCTATTGCCCTTCGGCTGCTTTCCTCTGAGGAGACCAATTGCTTGTCTATTGCCGTTGAGAACGTCCCCTCTCCATAACACATAGTTTCGGTCTATCGGATATACGGAGTTCCTTCGCTATGTGAAAGACTACTCTGCCATACTTCTTTTGTGGTGAATCGTAATTGGGTCAAATGCTTGTGGCCAATTAAGTGGATTTTTTTTTGCATTTGAATCTAATTAAATATGCGTAATTACTGTATCACTGAAACGGTACGTCATGTATGTATCCCTAACCCTCCTGTAAGCCTAAAAAAGCCACACCCTGCAACCCAGCTACAAAAATCCATTTGTAATTTTGTGGTTATATTTTGTGGCTTTATATGGCCGCAGTAACGCCTATATCAAACTGAACTAGAGGTTAGGGCTCTACAGAATTCCTTCACTACATGAAAGACTACTCTGCCATACTTCTGTGTTGTGAATCCATAAGTGAGCCAAGTGCAAGGTGTGGGCCATTAAAAGGGCAATTAGCTATTAAATATGTGTAATTGCTGTGTCATTGAAAACAGTACATGCAAGGGACATGTGGGGTGGGGTGTCGGGGAGGGGGACGGTGGGTGTCCGGGAGGTGGACGGGTGGGTGTCGGGGAGGGGGACGGGTGGGTGTCGGGGAGGGGGGTGGTTGTCGGGGAGGTGGTTGTCGGGGAGGGGGGTGGTGGAGTGTTGTGTCAGAGGGGGGTGGGTGGTTTGTCGAGGAAAAGGGGGGGTTTGGGGTGTTTGTCGAGGAGGTGGGGTGTGGTGTGTCGGTGAGGGGGACAGGTGGGTTTGGATTGTTGGGGAGGGGGACGGTTGGGGTGTCGGGAACGGGGTGGGTGGGTGTGGTCGAGGAGTGCGTGGGTTGTGTGTCGGGAAAGGTGGCAGGTGGTAAGTGTCGGAATGGGGGAGGGGTGAGTGTCGGGAGGGGGACAGGTGGGTGGTTGTCGGGGAGGGGTTTTCTTTTGTAGATTTAATACATTTGTTTTTTGCATTATCGATGTAGTGATTGTACATTCGGCGGGGACATTTTTACGCATCGCGTAATCCGAGTTCGCCTTGTTTAGTGCTTAATATGACGACTCAATTTTGGCAAGATTTTATACTCCTGTATTTAAACGTAATACTGTGTATATAATATGCAACTATGGTGATTATTTTGTTGAATTTAAAGGATATCTATTGATTTAGATAGAAAGGGTAACAGTTTTACAATTCCATTTCCCTTTGGATAATGTAATGGTGACCCCTTATTTGTCTTCACTTATCATTATTGCTTTGTAATTTTTACCTTTTTTTGCTGATTTAACTGTCCTTTGCAGATTTCAAGAAGAATTATGGATAGAGGTATCCCTTGGATCTTTTCCTTTAAGATATTGCTTAAGATGGTGGCATTGTCTTATCAGTTCAACAACACATCAGAAGGCACCAGATATCGTGGGCAAAATCTACAAGGATAGGCTTCGCACTTACTTGGAATTGCACCATTGGACAAAACCGCACTAGGAATTATTTTGGTGTACTCATTTACCAGGTGTTTTTTCTTCAGAATCACTTTGAATATATCACTCAGTTTCATGCCTACTAAGACAACCATTGACATTTAATCAGTGTTATGGATGTATTATAGCTAGATCAAAGCTGTACGCATGACACAAGCGTGGACACCCAGACCAGGGAACTTGGCAGATACCTACACAGAGAAACCATTCAGTGTAGGATATGTGGGTAAATGTTTGCCACAGGAAGAATCAGTAACTGACTCACATGACATCACACTTGTAAGCAAACAATTAAGGGCACTGATTAATGTGGTAAATGTTTTCAGTGAAATAGTTAGTAAACATCGGTGGCAAAAAAGATTGACTGCATGCACTCAGTTGTGGTAAATTTTTTACACAGGATCGGATTGAAAAGACATGCGAGAATCCACACTGGCGAAAAACCATTTCAGTGTTCTGAATGTGGTAAATATGTTTCACACAAAAATCACCTTAATAATCATGGAGCATTCCAAAAACAAAAATTTATTTGCACTAAATGTGATTAAATATTCACATCGGAAATATTATTTAGCTGAACATATGCTAATTCACGTGGTGACAACCACTTCAGTGCACTAAATGTGGTAAACATGTTCACAACGAGGGAAACAAAGTGAGCACCACATATGAGACTTCACACTGGTGACACTCCATTTCAATGCCACAATGTTGAAAAAGTATTTCACACGGAAATCAGATTTAGTCGGACATGTGAGAATTCATACTGGTACCAGCCCATTTCAATGCACAGATGTGGTAAAATATTTCCACGTAAATCGGACTTGGATAGGCCATGTGAGAATCACACTGGTGGACACAAATCCGTTCTGTAGCCATAATGAGAGAAAATCCACACGGGACGAAACCATTTAAATGCACAGAATGTGGTAAAATTTTCATGGGAAATCAACTTTAGACAGGCATGTGAGGAATTCACACAGGTGACAACCATTTAAATGCACCGAATGTGGTAAAGGGGTGTTTCACACTGAAATCAAATTTAGCCATACATGAGAAATCTCACTGGTGCCAACCCTTTTAATGCACTCAAGGTGGGTAAATGTTTCTCATGGAATCAACTTTCGACGGCATGTGAGAATTCACACAGGTGACAAACCATTTAATGCACCGAATGTGGTACAGTTTTCACTCGGAAATCAAATTTAGCATACATTAAGAAATCTCACTGGTGACGAACATTTTCAATGCCAGAATGTGGTATTGAATGTTTTTCACAGGGTATCAACTTAGCCGAACATGTAGAATTACAACGGTGTGCATGGATTTTGCCACACATAAGCTTTGATGTCAAATCATTCAATGCACCTAATTTGGTAAATGTTTTCACACAGAAAACTATTTATACGCAAACTTGAGAATCACACTTGTGACCCAATAAGTTGCACTTAATGTTGGTTATTTTTTTCAACACCAAATTTTAACGAACATCACGGTGACAATATGCACTGAATATGGTAAATGTTTCACATGGAATTCAACTTTTGACGGCATGTGGGAATTCACACAGGTGACCAAACCATTTCAATGCTCTGAATGTGGAAAATGTTTCACTGAAATCAACTTGAACCAACATGTGAGACTTCAACTGGTGACAACCATTTCAATGCACTGAATATGATGTTTCACAACATGAGAATTTACGACGGTGACAAAAAACTGATAAACCATCAGTGCTCTGATGTTGTAAATTTTTCACACAGCAAATA
>JAMKCH010015715.1:0-24939 GCA_023653785.1 Ophioderma brevispina
GACACAATGACATTCCATAAAGACGCCCCCCCCATTTTTTTGTTTAGAACCCTTTTTGGCATATTTGGAATGACATTATCAATGTATAAGATCACACCTGAAATAAATAAACTGAATACGCCGTCGTTGTGTATAAAGATGATGAAACATGCTGTTGCTATATGGACGATTACGATAACAGGGCAAGTCTAAAAAGAGTTTGGTTTTCTTTTACTTGTTTGGCGCAAAAAACCTTCGAAAAGTTCTAGGTAGGTGGACTGCAACCAACTCAATTCAAATTGAGAGAAAATTGTATCCTCCAAAGAATCTCTCCGTCCTTGTAATTTCTTAATCATTGTTTTACCGCGTAGTTTTTTAGAAAACTTTCTTAAGAGATCAATTCAGACTCTGTCTTGGTTATTCTTGAGTGCTAGGAAACGTCGAATAGTGAACAACCAAAAAACCCGATTGTTAATCTGAAATTAGTATGATCTTTACGAAGTAAATATAGCCGTTATTTTATTCAAGTAGTTTTATTCATAACTTGGTAGAAAGGGATAAACACTACAATAGTGATAACAAAGGCAGGTCCCACAAATGCATAAATACCCCCCTCGTCTGATGGGTAACCAGCATCTGAAAACACGAAATAGAAGAATGTCAATAAGTATAAAATGATGTCAATGCCTGTACAATGCCACTATAGCGGGTGGGGGAAAAAAAAAAGGCCCCAAGCCTTGGGTCAAACATTATCGCGGTTCAATGTCCAACTACATCTTTAGCTTGACACCTTTGGTAGTTAGTACGGACCCTCATATCACTGCAAGGTGTATTAGTGGTGTCAAATTGGTGGTGTCACTTTTTTCAACTGTCCACTTTAGTTTACACAGGGGGCAAACTTGAAAAATTACCCCATATTTAAACTTATGCCATATTGTCCGTCTAGTCACAAGGATTCCAAAAAGGTATAGTTTGTACAATCTATGACCATTGGGTTGAGAGTATGGGTAAAAATGGCTAAAAGTTCAAAAAGTCATTTCCCATTTTACTTACCTTGGCATTGATGTAGCGTGGGTCCCTACTACTACTAAAGGTGTCAAACCTTAGATCTAGTCGGACATGAACGAACTCCTTCAATAAGGGAACCCATGATAATCTGCTCATGCAGACACGTAATAGGATTCGTTGCGCCGCAATCACTCCAAACAAATCACAATGCTTATAGCGCGGGGCATTCAAACTTTTAAAATGTTGAATGAAATGATTGCCAAGGTGGTGGTGAAGCGCTTCACCTTGCTGATTTAATTACAGCGTTGTTAATCTCAGTGGCCCGTTGAATTGACAATAGTGTTATGCAAAGCTACATCCCTAAACAATAATAAATGGGTCGAAAGAATAACAAATTCTTACATAATTTATCGAATTGTATTCCGGCGGATAATTGTATCCCGAGAATGTATTACGCCGTTTAAATCTTGCTTACCTTGATCTTCATCTCCATATGTGCCCTTTCGCGCGCCAACAGTTAATAATCGTCGATAATGGCGGGAACACCTAAAATATAAACACATTGCAATCATCACACGTTAAAGTTAAAACATGCATGTGTGTGACGTTATGGATAAAGTTCAAAGGACAGTAAATGTTAAAATTTTGCGCAAAGGTGACATCCATGCACTATTGCGGTGAGATACAAAGGACTCCTCAAATAGGGCCTAGAACCCATTTCTTAGGTTGTAAAATACCAATATTATGACATTTTTCTGGAATTTAAAATAAAGGAAGATTTAAATAATTTTAATTATAAACATCTACTCCCCGCCTAAAAAATCCGAATCATATAAATTACTGTATTAAAAAGGTGTAGGTATGTAGGGGAATTATAATAAATGCCAGGAGCGTGGGTCGCGTAATGTGTTTTGATGGGGACCTGTGTCCCAGTGGCGCCCCCCCCTAGACAGAGGAGGGGGGGGGGGGGGTAGGGGGCAGCTTTCCCCCTGTGGGGAATCTTGGCCCCCCCCTCTTTGCCCCCTGACAAACAGACTGTGCTACGCCACTGCTGTGTCCGTAATGGCATTGATAACGAAGGCATGTGGAAGTTTGAGAGATATATCCAGCTGGCTTGGCGCGTTCATTTGAAAGCAAGTTTGAGGCACGTTGATGGCCATTTCAAAATGCTTCGGATTTTTTTAGGCGGGGAGTATATTAGCACAAGTTAGCAGATGTTACGTCCAATATCTTTTCGTCAAGAATATAAATAAAAAGATCATTTTTACCGGGTATTTATTCTATTTTTTGACTTTGATCAAAATTGCGAAGAAAATTATTTTTATTGAAGTCCACCCTTGAAGAGCAATTTTGAAACATTCATAATGTTTTGGGTTTTTTTTTCTTATCATTTTCAAAGTAAAACATGTCTGCCCAGAGGCTAAACTAAACCCAGAAATAGAACAATGTGGAACCTTTTTTTGGGTTTCGAGACCCAAGCTGTTAAGATTATGTGCTTTAAAAAATCTATGATGAGATGATCTTTTTTTGCAAATAATAAAATAATATAGTTTTAGGTATTTCTACTTTTTGAAAGAACACAAGCCTTGAAAGATCACAGGAGGACACTGAAGATCTGAATTTGTTGGAAAAAAGTGTATATATTATGATAGCGAATCTGAAAATCTTATGTATTTGCGCGTCCCTCCCTGCGTACTAACCCCGCGACTTTAGGTTGGTCATCTGGAGCAATTCCGTACCGTTTAGGGCAGAGCTTCATTCTCAGTAGAGTATTCCTCTACAATGATCGGAAATGAACCTACACACTGCAGGACAGGCCTGGTACACGATACAAAGAGATGCAAATGATGGCACCTTCATGCAGGTTGCTATTTTTATTGGTATAACTAATATACAATACTTGAATATTTGTATCTTTTCCTGGGATGGCCATCGCACGCAGTGTTTAAAAAACGTGCTCTTGCTGAATTCGAAACGGCAACAATCCGTAAACACTATTACGTTGATCTTACCTTTTCTCTAACAAGCTCCAGGGTAGCAGAGGAGCGATAGATATCATCTATATGATTTGAAAGTACTTGATACTCTAGGTTGGTAAACATTGTAGAAAATAATCTTTCCCTATAGGCATCCAAATTGGAAGGATGAGCTTTCGACACTCTAGCGAATGTCAGAATGCCATCATCACCTGGTATCATCCTTACTCTGATGATGCATTCGCGAAGTGTCGAAGCTAAGCCTTCTAATTTGGATGCCTCTGGGAAAAGATTATTTCTGGCTCATCACCTATATTGTTAGGGTTCGCGAAGGTGTTCATTGCTTCCTAGCGTAACATCAGAACTGTCAATCTTTACATATACGATTTATATTTGTTTTGGAGAAATTTTAACTACTTAGTTTCACCAGGCAGGCAGTATATTTTTTATTAATCTTTTCCTGAAATGGTCAGTGCACACAAACGTTAAAAAAAACCATGTTCTTTTGGCTGGATTTGAACCGTATTTACTAGCACACGGCGCTCTTGTCATGCTACTATGTGTATCTGTATGGTTATAAATTTAAAAATGGCCTCTACCCCAAGCCATCGCTGCAAATACGGCGTTCAATGAGTCCAATTTACATTAATCTGTGGCGATACTTTGACGTATCGATAATACCTTCCACTAACATCCACATAAACAACCAGCACCATCCAGATAATGTAGCAGGACAGCCACTTGATGCAAGGCAACCTAAAGAGAAACAACAGTGGGCAATTTGTGAATGTTATAATCATCCAGTAGTAGTTCATTAGTAAACAAGTTAAAACAAAAACTGGACTCACAAAACTTTCATCGTTACGTTGCGACCTCGCCGCTCTTCATCATACTGGCTTGAAATGCTAGACCGTGGTCTGGTCATGTTGACAAATGGCGTGTCGAAGTTGTCTTTAAAATCGGGTCCCGGGCGTGCGGAGCAGAAAACGGAGTCCTTTCCCTGATGCCCTCTTTCATCAAATGGATTGACCCTCCGCATGGAACAAATTCGTATACAGATATTCAAAACTAACCACCCTCGCCATTTTCAAGACTCTGGCTCAGATATGTGGATGACAACGGTTTGTTATTATATAATAGACTAATTATAGATAGTTTAAGATCAACCCTGATAATACCCTGAGTTCCACTCCTACATCAAACCGTCCCATGACTTGACTAATAGTTACAGGTTGGGTCACATCACCCCAGTGCACAAATTGGGTGTGAATCGTACCCTGAACATCGAGCTCACAACCATCATTTCTGAACGCCCACTAAATCACTAAAGAGACTACTCGCATTCGATGTGCCTTTAAGAATGCGCCTATCAGACTGTTTTCTTTCTTTTTTCTTATCTTCTTTTCGTCAAGGCAGAAAAAAACCCAAAGAACACCTCTCCAAACACCAATCGGAGGTTGCCAGTGCCAATAAATCCCGCATTACGATATCATACTCTGCCTATCTTTCAGAGAAACTGAGAACATCTCAAGTCTTTCAGCATCGCCGTCATCATCTACATCCTTCGCGACAAGTTGTTAGAGTAAAGACAAACCTCCTCCGAAAAGACCAAACATTCCCACTTAGTCTATACCGGTCTAGGTGCTCTAAATATAATGTGGGGAAACCTAAAGAGCTATAAAACATGATTCAAAAACACCCGAAGAGGAAAGTTCCAATGAAAATCAGGACTCCGCTGTCTTCACCTATACTAAACTCTCACCCATTAAACCTGAAATCCTGTCATCTATTAGACAAGGAGGGACAGGTGGTTTGAGAGAGAGGTGAAGAAGCCATCTTGCAACAAGTCGAACAGTGCCATTACTACAAAAAAGGGAGGATCCGTTTTCCTGTTCTACCGCCTGCTAAAACCCCCGCTTTTAAAGTTACAGGAGGAGATGTTTTTTAGAATTTCACTGGATCGGTTGTTTTGTAGACCACCTACCGAAACGTTTGAAAATGTTTATTTGCAACAGGTGTGGGCAAAATAAAACCGCAACCTTGTTTTGACTTGCCTGCTAAGAATCGTTTCCCATAGAAAACCATGCTTTTGTTTGCTGTCGTGCACGAAGAACTACTAATCATCATCTTATTACTAAAGACGGGTATTTCGGCTGTCTTCGCTTCATGTGTGATTAATACATTGAGCATTCCAAATATTAAAAAACCTAGGTTCGAGAAAAATTGGGGGGGCGCTTCTTTCTGGAAATCTCCTCAGTCCTCTTAAGCAACTTCCACCTCCGTTTAGTCCATTACCAATCACCGGTTGCAGATTTCCAAGCGCATACATGCAGCATGCTTGCAAGCAAGCAAGCACGAAGCAAGCAAGCAAGCATCATGCATGTCCCACTGGTAATGCAATAACAAATAAAAGAACACATTTGAGGTGCTAGAAATAGATTACAACAAAAAAATAACTTGCAATCATTAAAACTGAAAATATTTAAAAAAAAAAAACAACGTCGCACAAAACCTACACTACAAACATCATGCATACGTCATACATGGGGATATTAATGTTGAGTACTTTGACGAACCTACATCTAATTAAAGACCCTTTCATGGCGATTTTTCAAGATAAAATTCAAGATAAAGATATTTTAAGTGACTTGTCTTACGTTTTGCCTTAGTATCAATCTGTGACAAATGAGTGATCTAATCATCATGAGAAACTGCTAAATTGGTGTGTATAACAATGCGTATCTTCGTGTACAACCTAATGAGAAACCAACAAAGCAGCTTGTGTCATTGTTGGTATAGACCTACAAAGAGTGTAGAGTTGAAAGTAAAGCAGGCGTTTACCCAAAAATTGAATAAGCATGCGGTTTTTTATCAGATGAGTAATTCGTAGAACAGCGTATCCAAATTCAGGACACAAAATCCTCATTTTGGATATTTTGTTCTACGTTTGTGATGGGTCCATTCGAGTTCTACACCATATCAAGTTCCAATTTTGCGCACATAGCAAGTGTCATTCTTGCGGGCCAAAAGTTGAACAACAGCTTGGCTGTTCAATGTACAAGGGTCCACAAGTCATACTACAGCTGATGGACCCGAGAGAAGCCCCGGTAACGTCACGCCGTCATAAAGAGTACGAGTTATTCAGTTTGCAAAAAGAGGAAGATTCTGGTCCCAAGTAGGAAGACAGTATCTTCTTCGATTCAAACCGGAATAAAATGTTAAAAATGGGACAGAGCAGGTTGTCCTTCTCTAAAGGTATCCCACATAGGGCTAGCACCAATATTGGCCACAACAATGTTTCCCCATCGGTAATCTTGGCTTCGGCATTATGTGGGTGGCCTTTATTGGTCTTTATTTGACTCGCCAAGGGCTAATGGTATTCAGTTTGGTAATCTTGGCATCGGTAACACTTGGCTATTGCATTTGCGCCAATAAATGGTTTTCCATTGGCCGCTGTGGCATCGCCTTCATATCAGATCAGCACCCTTACTGGTCCAATATTGGTGAAGAATATTGAACCCAGACCATGCAGCCAATATAGAGCCAATTATGGGATAACATTGGCCCATTATGACTTAAAAAAGCATTGATTTTCTTAAAACTACAGGGCAAGAACTCAGTCAAATACATATAGGAATACACTATAAGTCTCAACAATGGGTGTTTTAACCAGAGCACATTATTTCAATGACATTATACTATATGATACCGTTTATAAAAATATTAACTATGTGAGTAGCTCGAAATTATCTAATTAATTATTTAAAAATAGCAGCTTGAAAAAAAATCCATTCAAATAATTGTTGTAAAAGAACATAGGGCCATCATTGGCACATCACCGGTACAACAGTGGTTACATTATGGGTTCAGTTTGCCAATATTGGGCCCCCCCCCCCAAAATGAGCAAATAATTTATACATATTGTAAAGCCAATTAGGGACAACAAATAATAAATATTGGTCCAGTATTGGACCACCATTGCAGTGCTATCTGGGTAGTGTATAATATGACCAAGAAAATGTTGCCGGATTCATAGCTTTGACCCCACTCAGTAAAGTATGTCTTACTTTATCCGCTTACAGAAACCAAGATAAGTCCCCATTTTAACGGTTTTGCGGAAGGAATATAAAGCACAGTATGCCAGACACTTTGCGTCAGTTTCAAACAGAAAAATTTGAAAAAAATTCTTTCACTCTCCAAGCGGATCAGAATAGATTTATTGCGAGTCCGGCTTCATACAGGCACCTTCAGGTCTAATGGAGTCGTACAAAGACCAAGCATCGATACCCAAATTCTTCTACCAAGAGCAAAGACCGAATTCCACAGCAAATCAATAGCTAAGTATTGAATTTGAATGCCAAGATAGGGTTTTGTAACCAATGGATAGTTTTGTAATGATACTCACTACCACAAGTGTTCAGATTTATTATCGTCCGCCGGAGCGTGACACGCGTCAACACGGAAATGAATGTCGATTGGCTTGCTGAGTAAAGTCGGCTTCCCAATGTTTAACTCGCGTGAGGGCTTACATGGACTTGCTCTTTTAGGTAGATATTAGGGTGCACGCGTTGCCAAGGCTGAAAAATTCTAGCAGCAACTTTACTTTGCTGCCAGACAACATCAGCATCTTATGTAAACAAAGCGGGTAGCGGCACCAATGATTGCTCAGTTAAAGCAAAACACTACATGGCCTATCGATCGGTATACCGACCAATTACAGCGCAATATTCATCCCCACACAATACGATCTAATAGCAATTTTTCCAGTCAACTTAATCATTTGGCCTTCGGCCAAGCATAATGAACAGAAATCTGGCTTTAGACAAGGGACCAAGTCAGGATTCACACCTGAACAGAACATGCCTAATGGATAGTTTATCCAAAGCACTGTGCAACTAATATAAAATGGTCCAGTTATGAGGACTACGCATGAGCTTTATAGTACACAAGGAGGGTTACGCATGAGGTACGCGAACGAACCCTCGCTTGTCCTAAGTAGGATAGGCAGTGGTGACATTATCAATTATGTGTTTAGAAGCAGTTGAATAACAACAGAAATGTACAGAAATGGGCCTATAGACGGTGATCATATACCTAAGTCTATTTAATTATTAATAGTTGTCAACACTGGTAAATAGACCAAGAGATTTTGTGAGGTCATGTTTTGAAAACAATCAGTACACGATTCGTACGAACCGTTTACTAGAAACTTAAAGAGAGAAGCGTTCTAAGGAATATAAGCGCCCCGTAGCATGCCAGACATATTTGCAGTTTCAAAACAGTAAATTTTACAAGATGGGGAAATTGGGATCATTCTCTTCTCTTGGTGAAACCAAGCAGATGAAAATAAATTTACATGTGTGAACTTGGTGTTGTTACCATATGAAGCCCCTCAAACTTCTTGATTATTCGGCTAACAAAATCTGGCTAAAGACGATTTCATATGCTGATTATAGAATTAATGGAGATCCCGTACTTTTATTTGAACGTTTAATTAACCCGGCATTTATTGACCCGGCATTTATAATGCGCCTTTGCCAACGGATTCAAAGCGCAAACAATAAAACAAACAAAAGCAATAAAGGCATTACAGCAGAAGATCAAAAAAAACAAATAGGTCTTAACAAGAGACTAAAACTACTGGACCCTGGAAGCATACAATGTGAATGGGACGCATATTCCATGATTTTGCAGCAGTCACCGAAAAGGCTCTGTCTCCAACGCATCTGCTTGTCTTCGGGATCAACAGTCCAGACCATGACATGAGCGGGGGGTAACAGAGCCATGCCCGGGGGGGGCTTCTTTACCCCCCCCCCCCCCCCCCCCCCCAAGATATCGGTGATGTTACTGGGGACAGAGTCCGTTCAGTGACTTGTACACATTAAAGCACGTCTGACGTAATGCGTTGATTATTCGAAGCCAGTAGAGGATTATTGAGCAAGGGAGTGACGCGAGCGGATTTGGGGCTTCAAATTAACAAGACGGGCACATTTGTTCTGCAATTTCTGTAGGCGGTCAAAGATATTCTGGAACATACCATTGAATAATAAATTACAATATCAATGCTGATAGAACAAGGGACGGACTAAATGGAAAGTCTCCAGGTTTAAGAATCGACGGATTCTGGTGAGATGCGGATCTGCAAGTTGATGGACTTACACAAGTTGGTAAATGCTGTGACATTGTCAGTTGCGGATCAAAGACAACACTTAGGTTGCGGATGGACGAAGATGGTGTAATATGGTATCATCAAAGTGGAGGCTAAGATCTTGCAGTCTTTATTGGTGGGTACAGAGGAATTACAAAAAGCTCGGTTTTATCAGGAGTGAGCTTTAGTTTGTTCACAACCATCCAACGATTTATGTCCATGATGCACGAGTCAGCTTAAATATGGCACAAGCCACATCACCAGGCTTATTTGGATTCATAACTAATAGATCTGAATATCATCGCATAGAGATGGTAGTCCAAGTTATGATGTCTCAGGATACGGCGTACAGGGGGTGTACAGGATAAAACCAAGTGGGCCCATGACAGATCCCTGCGGAAGTCCATATTTTAGTGTAAAGGAATGTGAAAAGGCATCAAGCAACAGCAGCAATTGTTCAGAGGCAATAACATAACATGTTCCCCTAAATTCTATACTTGTATTTTAAACGATAAAACATGTGGCGAGTACTGTAATACAATCCGTAAAATTGGGTGCTACATATTGCCTACGATAAAATATAATTGTATGGTATAAATGGTACGATAACTTTTATAGGTCCATAGCCCATGGGTATTCATCCGTATTTAATTGTTATTTTTTTGTCATGAACAACGAATACCGTTGGTGAATCTTAAAGCAGCGTCAAATGCGTTTACCATGAATTAAACATAACCTTTAAAAATACAATTGCCCCTAAGTTTGTATATGTGTGTCTAATCTTACTGTAGATTCGATTTTATGGGCAGAAAAGTTGTGGTGTCTGTCTATTTACAGAAAATCACAAAACAATAGCTTACGGGACAGTGTAGTGCAAACATTTGCTAATAATAAAGCATCGGAATAAACTAAAACCCCTAAAAATAGACTCTTTTGAATGAGTTTTACCAATGAAACAAAGCAGAATACACTAAAATCACGAAAAAAAACCGCTTCACCTTGTGATTCATATAAAACCAGTGTGCAGCTGCTTGCTATAGAGATGGATAAGGTAACGGTTGTCAAATAAGACAGAATTTTGAGGTAAATATTGGATAGGTTACCAACCTTGAAAATTAAAGATGTGCTCTAGTGGTCAATGCACATTTTTTCGTAGTTGGAACGACACTAGCATGCCAGTTAATTCTCTGTACCCCTATTTCAAGGTCAATCATTTATGGTGGGTTCATACCCACTGACCTCTACAAAGGGAAGCGGGGTCTGAGTCGCCGATTAAAACATCAGGAAGTTGGTTTTGACCTATACATTGCGGGAAAACAATGCATACACCTGTCAAACAACTAGAAACACGGTGTGGAATATGTGACCAGCAGGTGTATGCATGTTTCCGCCATTATTGTATAGGTCAAAAACCAACTTCCTGGTTGTTTCACTCAACTGTGCGGAGACCCGTATCCATGTGTAGAGGTCATTTGTTCATACCTCAGCGGCCGATGCTGTCTTCGAACATAATGAAATATCGAAAATACTAAATCAACCCTTATAACATAAAATACGGCGTATTCAGCCATTTCGTTCAGGTGTGATCTAATACATTGGAAGCAGGAATAATATGTAAAAAACCGCGGTTTGAGAAAAAATGGGGCGCTCCTTCTGGTAATGTCTCGTCAGGCCTGAGTCCTCGTGCTATTTCATGAATTGTCTTCCAAAGTAACCGTTACCAAATTCTGCCATACTTTGGGTACGTTGGAATTCCTTATGTTATTTACTTTTTAAAAGTTCTTTATAGGTCTCCATTGGTATTAGGGAAGTTACTGACACAGATCTTCCCAGACATGGTGATAGGCTTCGGCCTTAATTCCAGATGGAACATACGGGTAAATGTTGTATTACTCTCCGAGTCATGTTGTTATAGGCCCAAGTAGCCATATGCAAATAGTGGTGGCGTTCAAAATTATTATGTCTGGGACATCAACACCCAAAATGAATCTAGCAACAGAATAAGATTGTTGGAAAGCAGCAAGTTTGTTGGAAAGCAGCATTTTACCGACGCCGAGGAACTCTAGTGGTTAGCAGATGGCAGGATATATCCTGGACGAACAACGACAAATCAATGTAATTTAGTGTTTACACAAAACGTGACTTTTTAACAATTGCTTTGAGGAAACTAACATCATATCTGCATAGAACGGCAAAACTAGCATGTGATTACACCAAAATCACGTGGACTGGTGTGGCGTCAACGGACGCAAATCCATCTTGCGACAAGACTGTTAAACGGATTGTAAATGTTTGTAACTATAGAAAAGTTTGATCGAATAAATTTTTCCCAAGCATATAAAACATCAAAATAACCTCGTCGGACCAAGGGCCCCCCTAAAGGATGATTCCCTGTCAGCACAAAAAAGCAAACGAAATGATCTAAGGCTTTTATGTAATTTTAAGTTCAGCCCTTTGTGGTCATTTTAGCGAACAAATATGGAGATACCCCCTTCAGGGAGGGGCAGGTGTCCCGTCAAAGTCAGAAGGTAGGGGGTATACGTTGATGTCTGTAAAATGCCAAAAAAAATCGCGTACTTTATGTTATGTATGGTGGCTACTGAAGCAAATACTGACAAATTTGTATTTTTTCTTATTTTTAGAGTAATTAAAAACATATGTTGCTTACTTTGGCAACCATCATTGCACAAAGAAATACCAATTTTGCTTGCAGAAATGGCAAAACCTTGATTTTGCAAAAATTGAGTAAAAATAAGCTCTCCAGTTATGAGTTTGACATGTATAACAATTGACATGTTTGTAATTGATTTGAAGCAAGGACATATGTAGTTCACACTGATACCAAACGATGTGTTGTCCCGGTAATTACGAAAAATTCAGGTGTACCCCCCCCCCCCCCCCCCGGGTCGTGAATGTAGTAGAAAAAACCCTTGGTTGGACGAGGGTTAAAACTATCTCACTAGATAACTCTTCATTCAGTTTTGAATTAAAGGTAAGGGCAAAGGGTATAGGGTAAACATTATATATAATGTATCGTTATAAGACTGCTTATCCCTTACCATCAAATGTCAACTGTAAAATACATTTACCACAAAATTGATAGATAAGAATGCGGATCAAATATTCATACGTTCGTATTCCTAATCATTAATACACAAAACTTAATTGTGCATACTTTGAAATAATTCTGCCACAAGAAACATACCATCTTTTCCTCAAGATCGGCATGCCAGTGTTTCCTTAGGCGCCTAGAATAATAAATTACAACGTACGGGAGCTTCAAAACTTCACCTGTTATAAGTCTAGGAAATATGAATTACACAGTAACTGATTTTACCATGTTATTATTTATTGGATGTTTGGAATGAAATCGTACTGCCGACCACGTATTGTAGAATCAAAAATTATACCTGTAATGAGGAAATTTTAGCCAAATTGGTCCTCCTGTAAAGGGACAAAATTACACTTATATTATTCAACCTCAGTACACTACCTCCCTACCTAAAATGTATGGATAGCATTCTGGAATGGTATGCTTATAACCATGTAGGGACATCAAGCATTACACAGGGTCAAAAATTTTTTAATCCTTTTCACTCATTATCCGGTCCATGTTGAAAAGTATCATTTGTCTAACATAAGGATTACCAAAAGGTATAGTTTGTACTATCTACAACCCAAGTTTTTGGAGTTAAGGTTTAAAAACAGGCAAAACAGGTCACAGGTTAATTTCATTTGACCAACATGGGTCATTTTTAAAGTTGCTCCCATTTGGTTAAAAAGGTAAAAATACTCTAAACAAGTATTTGATAAAAAATTAGTAAAATTAAAAAAATATTTTTGAGTGTTTTTAAATGCTTACTACAGTAGGCGAAAACAATGTCAAGGCCCACGATAACATTGGACATTGACCTTTGTTTCCCCCTACCATTGGTAACTAAAGCATTTTAGACAGTCAAAACTATTCCTTATTTTTATCCTATGTCACCACCAATATAGGCACGAATATTTTATTTAAAATCAAGCAACTTTGACCTTTGCCCCTGGTACACCTGAAATGACCCTTTTTATTGATTTTTGTCTGTTTTTTAGCGCTATACTCTCAAAAACTTTAGGCTGTAGTTAGTACAAACTATACCTTTTTGGAATCCTTATGATCAGACAAATGAATGGTATACTTTTCAACATGAATTGAAGCAATTTAAAATGTTTGCCCCTGTGTAGACCTTGGTTTACCCCCTACAGTTGCTATAGCTCCATTCCAGAAATGCTATCATGCACTTTTGTTGTAGGCCATGGTAATACTGATGTCTGCATAATAATGTCTTTTGTCCCCTTTCCAGGATACCTAAATTTTGCGTCGGCTCATTAACTATTTCAAGCTTAAGATTTGCTATCTTTTGAATATCCCATCATAATCACAGGTGGTAATCAAGTATACTGTTATAATACCTCCATTTCTTTGATTAAAATATTAATTTTGATTTTCATTTTATTTAGAAAAGATTGCGCACGGGAAAGTACTTTGTTTATGATAAAAAAGAGAGTAGGGGATTCCCAGGCTATATTGAAGCTCACACCTGTTTCTTTTACACTAGATAGATTGCAAACAAAAGGGGACATGGGCATTCCCCAAGATGTGGACTTAGAAACTTGAGTCACTTATTTATGCCTTTGAAGATTAAAAGACATATACATGATTGGGGTTTTCCCCATGAGTTACAATGGTGAGGTGGATGCAATGAGATGAAATGTCAATTTATTGTGAAATCTGATTTGACAGTGGTAGGATATGTTTATGCTGATAATGTTGTATACCTATTTTTAAGTATTAGAAAAGGGAATCTAGCTGTTGAATAGTTATTACTTGTCATTGAAGGACTCAGCCCCGCCAGTAGTAACCAGGGAGCTATACAGTAATGTTATAGCTAGTTTTTTAATCTCCATAATGGTAGATTTAGGCTCTACATCGTGCCAGGATTTATAATAACTTGGGGGAGACCGCCGAGACTTGAAAAAATCTGATTGTTTGCTTCGTCTTTTAAGCCAAAAGTAGCTCAGGTTTTTGGAATGAAAAGGATTCCATTTGTGGTCCTATATGAGGACAATAGCGACAGACTGATGTGGTAGAATACTGGATGTATTTCAGATATTAGTGTCCGTCGAGGAAACCCCTCGTCTTGAACTGCTGGACAAAAAGTACCTTCAAGACTCAGAAATTCGCTTTTGTTATGGAATATACTCATTGATATTTATGTGAACTATGCGCTGTCATTTTGGAGTGCTTCGCTGTGAGGACATATCATCTTGGAAACTGCAACGCTGCAACACAGGACACTAGTGAACTCTAAGTATCATATCTTACATCATTATGTTAATTTTGATATATGTAATATATTGTTGTTTTTGGCATACCAAATTCTGAACAAACTCAATTAAAATCAAAATCTGTGTTATACTAATCTATTCAGATCACTTTGTGCACATGGCTCATTTATTTGTGATTTGAAGGTGTATTTCTGACCTTTGACTCTAAGAGAGTCATAACCAATACCTCAACCAAAAACGATACTATATCCAACTTACGTAGTCTGATAATGTCATCCGTATCTGTACATACCGGGAATCAGATGGTAGTCAGGTATCTCACTTTTGTACGGGTCGGCTTCATAATGGTGAATTCATACTTTATCGGCAGACATCGGCCGACGCTAGTCTTTCGAACATACTTTGCGAGTGGGATGCAAGAAAATACGCGTTTGGGTAAAAGCATGTTTCGAAAGGCTAGCAATCTGCATACGTTGCTGATGGAATAGAACTCACCTTTATTCACCAACCGGTGTTACTCCCGTTCTGTTCTTTCCTCCGGTTGGGAAACCAGGGGGTGGTTTGTATGCTCTACACAGAACCATTTCAACCGAACCGCCGTGATCACGGCGCGGTTGTGTTTTGAAAAGGCATCCTCTATACCCCAACGTAAGAGTAAGATGCTTTAATTATTTTTTATAATTAGCGGGGTGGTTGTAATGTTCTTTTTTACATATTCATGACTCTGTGGTTGTTTGTTTAATTTGTTTTTGATTTTCAGTCCGAATTGATTTTAAGGGTTGCTCTAGTCACAGTGTTCATACTATTTCAGTATTGAAACTGCCCTATAAAGTATAACATTTTTTTTTTAACTTTTTCTACTTTGCTTTCAAAGGCAAAATATTTCAATAAAAAATCGCCTAAACAAATTCGTCTCCATTTATGGCGCCAAACTTTCTTTTGTTTTCAAAAAATAATAATATAATTGTTGAGTTGTATCTTTCTAGAGCGATAACATCACGTACGTGTTTTCCTTTTCCCAATTTTCTGTCTTATTTAAAATTTATGCAAAAAATCGTTAAATCCCATTGGATTTTTTTCATATATCAAGCTCATCTATGCTATTTATGAAAATGCTTCGTTTTGGAAAAGCTGAAAAGAACAGAGAAGCATATAATGCTTGAATGTGGGCAACACCAATACTAAATATATTCCTCGATAGTTATATAGGCATACAAAGGTGATTAAAGAAAAAACAAATTCAGTACTGAATAACAATAACCTACCAGTTAAAATTTCATCTTACCCTGCACAAGTTTGTAGGTCACATTTAATGTGTTGTTCACTGAATAACGACACAGCCTGATTGACCCACTGTAAGGGATATGATAAGATTGCTGGTAATTTCATAGCGTGCACACTTCCGGATTCTGGAAATGGTTGGCCTCTTCTTTCCGTAGCGCAACTTGCTTCACACTGCAGATACAAGCGACGTTCCTTAACAAAGACAAAAGGAAGAATTTCAGTTAAAATATCATTCTAAGCAACCTTGTCAACGACATTTTCAACCATGACTAGGGTACAAATTTCCCCCTTAAAAAAAGGGCACGTTAGGAAGGCATTAATCAAGTGTGGTTTAAGAGACAGACAGATGAAACTAATACACACTGACATCAGATAGACACCCAGACAAACAGACAAACAGTCAAGTTAACAAGAGTAGTTCTTGTGAGTTTTCTTTTGTTAAAAATAGATACACAAGACTGAAAAATGGGCACCCAAGTAATGACGGAATAAAGTACACAATAAGAGATGAAGTCCCACAAGTATACTACAGCTAGAACAGGCAGACTTGCAGAGAGAGACATAAAGAGACAGGTAGATAGATAGGTAGATATGTATATGGGTAGATAGAGAGACAAACAGACAGGCAGACAGACAGACAGACAGACAGAACTTACCGTTTTCAAATTTCCATTCATCTGTAGGAAATGATATTTCTATAGACACGTTCTCAACAGAAAGTCCAATGGGTCTTGATTTGTCAGCAAAATCATTCAATTTGGACACATGTACGACTGTAACATGAGGATAGTTAAAAACAGATAAACAGTTGACAGACTGTTAGAAATATGGACCTAAATAAGCACCAAACTTTTAAGTTTATTCATTTTTGACATCTGCAATAACATCTTAACATCATTTTAACATCTGCAATATATCCCTTAAATCTCTAAATGCCATTTTTGCCACTTTCAAAAATCACGGAACGGACCCCTACCTTGTGTTTACGGGAAAGGCCCTATGATCTAACAACCCAAAATACCGCTACCTGCCTTTTTTGCGGTGATCGTCAGGTTGCTAATCATTTTGCTCGGGAAGTAAGGGATATAATAAGATTGTTGAGATTTTTGAAGAAGTATTTGTGATATTCAAAATCACATCAAAGTGGAAATAGATATAAATCGATATATTACCATAAAAAAGAAATAAAACTGGATGGATATCAAATGAATTGCTTATTCTCGACCCGTGAAAGAGCTTCAGCTGATATCCATGCAAATCCGTAAGTAGCTTAATACTCAAATGGAATAGAGAATGCCTTCTTCAGCGCTATGCCTGAAAATAGAAATCGCCCGATGACACGACAGTATAATCATTGATTTCAGTAACTTCTAAATACTGTTTTTAAAAAAGTCCGGAGACCAATTTTAACAAATTCAGGGAGTTAGGACAATTAAGACCATCACAGCTTATGCATTCACATGTTTTATTGGACAATGCTGAGCAGCTGGCGAAATCCTCAATTCGACAAATATCGAGGGCGCTTGTCGATCAAAATTACTCGTTATGTCTGCATTCTTAATCACCTAATTGATTGGCCGCGGCCCACTACCACTTGCACAAAAAAGTATTCGGCATGTTTCGCTCATATTGGTGCCAAGTCCGATAATTTTGAAAAGTTTTCGAAATATATATTTTGTTGCTTAGACCTTTGTCTTTCACTGGAACACCTCGTTGTCCATTGAAAATTTCAAAAAGTTTAACTTTTGGTTAGAGATTTTCCCAGGGGAGTTTTCTCCTTCGGCCGTTAGGGCTTTTTCACAAGCGAAGTGACCTAGGCAACAAAATATATATTTCGGAAACTTTCAACAGTTATCCGAACGTTGGCCCATATACATTGAAAAAATCTGCGATGAGCCCCCCCAATTCCCATAGCTCAAGGCAGGCGTCCTCTCCGTGACATTTTCAGATGCATTTTCAAGCTATTAAAGGATGTTAGGGATATGCAGATAATAACAGATCTGAGGGTTTGATAAATTCCTATATTACCAAGGTATTTGTCTTCAAGCAAAGTTGAATTCCCTTCCATTTCTGGAAACACTGAAGTGACATTATTCCAAAGTTCCCAAAATTTGTCACCTTCCTCACTCTCGAACTATCCAGAAAAAGAAATAATATTGATGTCAATTGTTAATTTTATGATGAATTTTGCACAGGCATTGCACGATATTGTCCATGCATTCACCATATTAACACTTAAGTGACCGGGGGGTTCCTATGGACCCCAAAATTTGTTTTCGCGCTGGCCGCTTTACGCGTGGGAGTTTTGCGCCGAAATTGTTTGTAAATTGTCTGACTTTTAAATGCGCTTCTTTTCATACCAAAATAATTAAAATCGGCTAAGCCGTTGATGAGTTAATTAGTGAGGGTCCCATGGAACTCCCCCCTCGCGGCACTAACGGAAGTCAGCTGAGAATATTTTTTTAATCAAAGAACCAAAGCGATTTTTTTTTGCTGATATAAGTTCACACATACATGTAAGTAAACAATTATTAGTAACATTAAAAATAATTAACCCTTTATGTGTTGAAAACAAACAATTTCATAGTGGACGTTGCTAAACTGTTACTAACGGGAGTGAAAACCCCTTGGTCACTTTAGTGTTAAGATTTAGACATGAGTACACGTCTTTAACATACTTAGGAGACATATAATTCTACCTGATTTTGAAAAAATGCGATTAACCTCTGGTATCCGTGAGGTTTATTCGAAGACGCTAATTCTGTATATGGCGTGGTTTGCCCAATGCTATTTGGTGAAACTGGCTCGCATGTATTTTCGAACGTATTCTTTGCTTTGATTCAGAATCTCCGGAAGAATTTGCAATACACGTCTGGTAAGAAATGTCATGAGTGCCTGCTTGTCTCGGTAGCTGGTTTGCAGTAGATGCAGATTTCGATGTTGGTGTCCGGTTATCTGTCAAATTGATCCGATGACAATCTTCAGCAGAAGATATTGTTGAATTTACAAAACGAAAGAGTTTTATATAGAATTATCTTATTGCTAATTTTACAGCATTTTTTAATATATATCTTTATTTCATTTCTTTCTTCTTATTGTTTTGACTAGTGTCCTTGGTGATTTGTTCTTTTTGTAACACAATTTAACCTTTGTTAGACATTGGACTGTACAAATGCAAAATGCACTTTACTGACATTTTTTCAAGGATTTCAAACTATTGTAATACACTTTGCCTGGAGAAGTCGTAATTTTAAGTAAAATTGTAACAAGCCCGAATTTGTTGAAAAGAAAATTCTCAAAATAATGTGTAAAACGACATTCTTACATAAAACCTGTCATAGGTCTTTTTCAAGGCGTTGCGTGTTCATCTTTCCTGCGCACAAGGCTTATTATCATCAATGTTTTGTATGCAAAAGCCTGCCACCTTTGATGACCGTCAGTTATGTTGTGAAATATTTGCTTTGATAGCGTTGCAACCGTTATTTTAGTGCTCGTTTTCGTATATCCTTTTTTCTCTTTCTATAGAATGCCATACAGGGTGGCGCCTTTTGTTATCGAATGCTAATTTTATTAATTGGTAAGTATTTGTGAAGGTCCCATAAGTTTTATGTGATTATTTTATAATTTGAGGAAACATTTTGTTCATTTGTTTATCAGTTGTATTGTTGTGTTTTGGCATCTTAATTAAATTAACAGGTTTACGTATTCCATCCTAAATGTTTAACTTACCTTGAGGAATGCCGATTTCGCCGTGGTAGGCGTAAGACCGTTTGAAACATACCATGTAGATAAATACCATGAACTTGGCATCCGGATTTAAATTCCAAAACACTGTAAGTGCCTGGTTGAATGTCCTTTATACGTAGCACACATATTTTGTTGTCACTTGAGCTGAGGTTGTCCAAGCTTAGACAGTCGTGTTTGACTGTCATGTTGTCAATCAAAAGCTCATCCACGAACTGACAATCAATGATTACCCCAATATAGTAGGAATATGTTCTATTATCAGTGAGTTCCATGACAGGGAAACTCACGTTGTTGATATAATACTCAACTGACGGAACCATAACCATCGACGTATCACCACAATCGTCGCATTCGTTTTTACTCAACATATATTGTGCTACCATGACTGGTTCGTCAGCTGTAATCATAGTTATGCTATCGTTGTGAACAAGATGCTCGTAATATCTTCCTGATTCAAGTGGGATGGATTCTAAAAAATCAATTAATAAATACCAAGGAAGAAATTACTAAAACGCTATAAAAAACAACAGATTGAAAGTTTATTATATTGTTAATCATAAAATTTTAGAAAAGTGAACATTCAGTTTCAGTATATTTTCCCATTTTACACATAGATAAATCATATCTAGTGGAGGGCTGCCCAAAATAAGCCTACGCTTTAACAAGTTTGGCAACCCAAAATTAAAACTTGTAAGTTACTAAAGCATGTAATATTAAGGGAAATAATTATAATAACGGTCAGCGTATAAATACTACTTTTTTCAAAATGTGTGGTATTATACGTACTGCTGTTTGTTTACAGTTTTTTCTGCTTCCAAATTGTAATATTCTGTTAGATATCAGGAATAAAGCGTGAAGATTGTTGAATAACCGGGGTGACCGTAATTAAAAGCTAAATTCTGGTAAAATTACGAACAGTTTTTAAAAGTGTACTTGTGCCCATGATACTTGAAAAAAAAAGTAGTTCGCTTAACCTAAATAATATCAGATGAATCCATCAATATCTCATAGGTATGGCAGGTTATCAAATTGACAAGCCATCTTGTATTCCACAAATGATTTTTTTTCAATTGTAAATTGATTCAGACGAATTTTATCTAAAGATGAAAAAGTATGCGCGTTCTTACCTTGTTCATCAGAGATGTTAAGAGTCGTATTTTGGAAAGCTATAACGCGAAACATGTACCCACAGTTTTAGTCCAGCAAAGGCGCTATGACAAAGTCACGTCCCCAATTCTCAACAGGCGGAAGATTTGCAAGTAAACCATCTCCTCTATATACTCCCGCAATAAGCAGACACAGGGCCGCAGCTTCAACATACGTTCCCGTCAAGTCTTCGTGTTGTCCACCGTCAAATCGATAGCTTTCGTAGGAAATCAAGAAACAACAGTATCCGACCTTTTCTAACTTCCTAGATGCGATGGTGAAATTAACAATAGTATTATTTTCTAAAGCAGATAAGGGAAAAAAAGGTGGTGCATCCCCCTAGTTTATTTGCTAGTACCAATAGTATAGTACCAAGCTGTGACTTCGGAAGAACAAGAAACCCAGCACCGCCGCCATAATCATTGTCAAAGCAATGGACAGACACGGTATCGTTTGCTCTTATGACTATGGTCTTGTTCTCTTGCCTTTTTGATTCGGACGAACACCCAGCCAGTAGAATGAGTCTATGTGTTCATTAGCAGATTGTGCTTCTGTTTTCAAAACCTAAGCCGGGTATGGTTAGGTTGTACATCCACAGGACTGGGCCGAAAGTCGAGTAATCACACAACGTGGTCGGCCGCCTTGGTCATGATTCTTTGTTTGAGGAATGGCAAAAACGTATTGACGACTATTACCTGAAATTATAAAAAGCGATAAATTATAAAATAGGAATTTTAATAAAGTTTGGAGTTGCTTGCAAGAATAAAAGGCTAAAGCACTTTTTTAGGAACGTAATGAATTTTTATAGTCATGGGTGATGGAAAAGTGGCAATTTTCTAATAATCTTACAAACCTCAGTTAAAGCTTTTTGGACAATTTTATGTGTAAAACTCTCCGATAATAAGGATTTTGTAAATGTAACTGTATTTTGTCATGTACTGTATTTCTTCACCTTTAACCTTTATTTTTATTATACCCTGAATATTACCTGCCATTAATGGACTTGGTCCCTCTACCGTTGTCCTGTCCCCTGTCTGTTTCTGTCCTGCTCTGTATTGTTTTTGCTCTGCGTCCTATTCTGTGTTTTTTCCTTATCCCACCATTTTTTACCCAGGAAGGCATAGTAATTACCAACTTTGAAACCAGAATTTCCAAATATTCTTCCTATTCATGTCACTACCATAAGGTGTTGAAAAGCTATTGAAAGATCTTAAACCTCAGGAGCACCTGGTCCAGATGTATTACTCCAAGATACTCAAAGAATGTGCATCTAGCATTTCTCCAATTCTGACCATTAATTTCCAGAATCTTTCTACTGGTATTTTACTAAAAACTGTTCAAAGCACATGTCCTCCTTTATCTAAGAAGGAAATCCTCTGCGCTCACCACAATTATCGCCCGGTTTCCTTGACGCTATACCATTCAAGTTGCTTGAGCCATACTTCATTCAAACTCATGTTACCACCTAAAAGAAACAGTGGTTCCTAGTGACAACAACGTGGGTTTTCGAGGGGGCCGATCGTGCGAGACAACAGCTTGCTCTACCAGTCAACGATCTTGCGGGAATTCTTAATGACAAAAGCCAAGCCGAGTTTTATTAAATGGATTTTAGCAAGGCCTTTGACTGTGTTCCTCATAAAGACTCCTTGCTAAACTTAGTCATGCTGGTATAAATGGTTCCCTTCACACCTGTATTAGATCTTTCCTTCCTAACTCAAGGAATCAGCAATTAGTTTTGGATGTCAGAGCTTCATCTTCCATACACGTCTCATCGGGAGTACCACAAGGTACAGTCCTCGGCCCCTTCTTTTCCTGCTGTACCTGAATGACTCTCTAATGATATTACATCGGAAATTCCCCTGCATCGTGAACGACTGTATCTTGTATATACAAGTGGATAACATCGTGATAGTCGGAGCTTCAAAGATATTATATCTTATGTGACAGATGAACCATGCCAGGATGAAAGTTTAATACCTCAAATGGCTATGTTATGCACATCACTCCTAAGAACACGGCAACGCCGTTGTACACCAAATACAAGATGGGGGATTCAATACTGGAGACCGTTTCAAACCACACAGTCCTACCGTGGGGGTAGAACGGAAAAATGAACTGAGTTGGGCTGGTCACATTAGAAGGGGTCCCGTCAAAGCAAATCAATTCCCCTTTGCCTGCTACGTAGGAATCTTTACGTTGTTCTAGTAACGTCAAGGCAAGAGCATATAAACACTTTGTTACACCACGTCTTGAATAAGTGCATCTATTTGGGCCTTACCAGACCAAATTACAAAGACGCTCCTCAGGTTCCACTGCAAGAACAGAAAGAAGGACAGTGTCACTGTGACAGGTGACTGGGAACCTCTGAACATCGCAAGCCAAACAATTCTCACTCTCATGTATAAATCTCTCAACCAGCTATTCGCTAATTATACGGACATATCAGACCAAATTTCAGGGGACAGTGTATTACCCAGAACCACAGTTGCTGTACTTTCAAAGCTGACCGCACAGAAAGATTGTACAGATTCTCCTTTCGACCAAGAACCTCGCCGAGTGGAACAAACTTCCTCTGACAGCTCCGCCAAGTTACATACGGATAACATTAAGAAGTACTTCAGACCAATTGACATAGGCTGTATTATTAGGGGGGACCATTTGAAATAATGTGCATGTGCTCAGTCACCTGCATGTACATCCTTCCTGTGGAGTTTATGCAATATTCAACCAGAACCAGAACCTTTGATGACTCACTACAAGTTACACTTTCTACTGGGTGCATGGGTTCAATCTTAAAGGTGCATTCGTAATTCTAACCACTTCTGTTTTGTTTATAGTTTGCTAGAATATCCTTGAAAAAGCTTATATTCCCAAAATTTCAGTTGATTCTGATCTTGCGTTTTTGGTGTTATGAGCAAATGTTCGTGTCACAATCTTCTCTAGACCACTGTATCAGTAATTTTCTGCCGTTTACGGACAGAATACAAAATTGCAAATTTTTGGCAGATACGATCAATTTTGCACGTCAGATTGGGCACACATACTATACTTCGCCCGGCGGTTTAGGTGATATAAAAATCTCCAACTTTGTTGAGGTAAGTTGGGGGGTGACGAGGCTGTGGATCACGAAATGCCCCTTTAAGTTCATATCTTAATGACAACTCCCACAACATCTTCCCACATTCTCATTATTTTTTTTTACCAAGTTATTGTGACCATTAATATTAAAGGGGCATTTCGTGCCACAACCTCGTCCCGTGACCTCAAAAAAGTTCGCATTTTGTATTTTCTGTCCGACCCGCATTGCTGCATAACAAACACCGCAAGGATCGGGAATCACATCTCAAATTTGGGGAATAAGTCTTTCCTCAAGAAATATTTGTGACCATGAAATAAAAAGAAGATGCTGAATCAAGAAATGCACCTTTAAATAATATTTTTATATGACTTCCTTATTAAGCGACACGACACATTTCAGAAATATAAATTTCTTCAATTTGCTGCAAATGATATTAGGCCTTGAAGAATAGAGATCTATTTTACACTCCAAAATAACATGCCCCTAATGGAGATTAATAAGAGTTTAAATACATCCAGGGAATTGGATATAACGTTAAGGCTAACTTTATGTTTGCCCTAACTTTAAACAACAAAATGTGTCTATTACATAATATCTATAATTACTTCTACCCTGTTGGCTCTGTGAAAGTTCAACATTGCCTCACTCAACTGTATCTGGTTTGAGCAAATCTTCTTATTTCTTGAATTGCGGATTATATGTATAAATTGTTGAAATTTGTTTAAACCATGGGATGTTACATTTGGATATTATTATTCAAGAATGACAAAAAAATTGCCCAAAATGGTTTAATATATGTATTTTGATGACGTCCCTACGGGCCTTGATTAGGCATAATAGGCTAATTCCTATATCCGCGTAGGTATGAGACTAGTGCAAATCGTACACTGGAAGTGGGGGGATATAAAATGCTATAACGATACACACTATTTACACGTATATCATTACGTGATACTGCGCCGCGCAGTTCTTACATATTATATTTCCAATTGGAGATAAGAACATGCATAGCAACTAGAACATAGGAAACCATTTTACCATGGACTACAGTATCAGGTCATACATGGGCAGTAATCAGTATGATCTCGTGGGTACTAGTGTGTATCGTTTATATCTATTATACTCTCGTGTTTAATTATCTATTGTTTTCAGCGTCATTATTTTTTCACGAATGCACTGGTTCTTTCCATAATGCACGGGTCATCAGATATGCACGGGGTCACACAAGTCACAACTCCTATTAG
>JAMKCH010015716.1:0-33776 GCA_023653785.1 Ophioderma brevispina
CACATTTTCGATGGACAGTCCGTTGTGAATTTTTTCTTACAAAAATAAAAATATACAGTACCCGTTCCTTTTGTTTTGCAATATTATATAAGAAGTCCACGATAAGGGTAGCCCTAACATTAAATTCTACTTTGATTTCCAGAGTATTAACATATTATAAATGTGATTGGAATCATTTCTACTGTAAGGACCCATTGGACATATCATTCCTATACGGCACACAGCGACACCATAGCTTATGTATTTTTAAATACAATCCTGTCTTACACACCCATGGAATAACCGTACGCTGTGGCATTCCAGCTGACAGACTTTTTGTTGTCGCGCAATAGCTCCCTTAATTACAGGGAGTTGTTGCGATCATGGCAGGTGTCCATAATCGATTATAATTTAAATAATCCCTTCCCCCAGACAATGATAGACGGTTTTTCTACACCAATTCCTATAGTATGTTTCTTTTGTTATACATGCATGACCATTATTTTTTGCGAAGTGGCATCTATAGCTAGCTAGATGACGTCATTATCTCAAATAAATGGTCATCTCGCTAGCTAGAAGACCTTTCCGCAAATAAATGGTCAATATATAACAAAAGACGGACAATATATAGGATGAATTGGGAAGATGGCTAGAGTTTCTATTTGGAGATAGGGCAACTCGGCAATGTTCAGAGAACACAGAAAGCATGTATCCATAAAATCTGTCCTCTCTCTGCACACTCCCACTGTAACCCAAACTGTCACATTCCATTTGCCCTTATACAACCACCAATCCTATGCTATCAAGAGGTGAAGAGGCACAATGTAAGTCAATTTTCACACACATATCCATACCTTTAATCCCCACCAGGCTATTTAATGACACTTACTCATACTTACAGGGTTTTGACGGCTGGTATCGATGGGAATACTGGGCTACATGCCTGCGGTGTTTGTAGAATGCCCCCAGAACAGGGCATTAGACTACAATGTATGTGGAAGTTCACTGCACAGTATAAGAAAAGCACTTTTTATCTTACTACCTTCGCCTCTTCAACACATGATGCACGGAATGAAACATTTTGAGGGCTTAACTGCACACTGTTTGACCCCATGCAAAGTGTCTCTTTTATTTTAAAGCAATTTGAAATAGTGATGACACAATTTTGACAACTGTTATAAGCAGGGACATGCAGAAGCTATTGTTTGCTTATGTCAAATCAGAAAAATCCCCCTCAATTGTGGGAATCTTGCCATATAGCTAGGCCTACACAGGTCATGATTTGTATGTTATACCGCCTCTATATGCACAGTCGTCTCATAGAGATATGTGGAAACTAGAGTTAAAGAAAATCATATTTGCCTGCAATAAATTTCGTAAAATTTACACAGGAGGAAGTCAGTGGTACAAATACTCCAAATTAGTTGTCAAAAGTGTGTCGCCGCTGATGTATTTGGTTTAACTCTGGTTTGTCATAAAAATGAGACCTTCAAACAGCTTGACTGCAAGAAGGTTCCATCTGCATAGCTGCCATTTGCAGTTTTATTCTTATTAAGTGTTATACATGCCAATTCACATATGTCCAGCTATTGCCATGGTGCCTTGTTTGCCCTAAACCCTCATTTTATGCAATTGCCAAGTAAGCTACTTCAGCTTTTTGATGAACTAACAATTGAGAGAAAAATGTGGAATATGCTTATTTAAAATTTAACTTCCACAAAAATTGTTGGGACAGATCAAGTCTTCCAAGAACTTCGTTGCTGATGAAATGTACATTTCAAGTGTTCCTAGTTCAAACACAATTACCGTACACCGATCATCAATCAAATTTCAGGGTTGAAAGTCACTACTTAAGAAAATAGAAAAATAAAAAGTTTGACTTATCCCAAAAGTGAGGAGGGGGCTACAAAAATTTTTTTATGCAGCCTAACCAATGAGCTCTGGACTGAGGAGTCAGCAACTCATTCTGCTTAACTTTTTGACGTTCTGGTCAGTCAAAATAGTCAGCAATTCACTCCAACCACAAATACTCAGAAAGGAAGTTAATTTTTTTTAAGAACGGACGTGGGCAGGTATTTTCTGTTTAGTAACTAAAATCTGAAACAAATTAATTTCCATTGTCGCAGGAACAAAACCACCTTCTTACCAACCATTTTAATCTCATTTGCTACTATTGCAACTACTAATCCCTGCCTAATTAGATTGCATGATTGCAATCATCCTTTTTTTTTTTTTTTTTTCACACTACTATGCAATATGACCTTCCACTTATTGTTACTCTCACGTCATGTCAGCACCATCTCCATTTGGAACTTTGTGTTCGTTTGATCCACCGAAAAACTGCCCATTTTGGAACCATGACCAACTTCAAAGTCCTTTGTTTGCAGTTAGGCCAAAACAAAACAAAATGTGTGTTGTCAACACTTTTCGGAGGTAAGGTTGGTGGTCGAGATTTAAATTTTTCTTTTGTTTTCAAACACATCCGCAGTGTCATAATATATTGTAATTGGAGATAATCACTACCATTATGCTCAATTAGAATCGCCATAAAAGCTTTCTTCACATTTTGCTGTATCAGTATTGTAGCAAACAAAAACAGTTTAAACTGGCATTCACAGATTTCAATGGAAAGGCACCCTCAATTGTTTAACACAGCCAATTTTGCATGTAACATATTAGCACAGATATCAGAACCACATACACCAATTATCTTTTGTTATAACCAAGTGGTTTAGTAAAGATTTCCAAATTCTGATAAGACCCTATGGGGACCGATAAATATCCAAATACGTATAAATTAAACATAGTGTCCGAAATATTGGAAATTTTGCATAAGTGTAGTTTATGGTCCTCTGTAGAACTAAATGCAAAACAAAAGAGGTTATGATAAACAGATGATGGGGGGGTCCCCTTTTTTTCCACAGGCGATGTATGCCGTGGTATTAGGGGTATAAAAACACAACGTATAATTGAAAAAAGGGACGTTTTCTTAAACTTGATATTGTATATCCGTGTTTAGGGTAATGCAATATTTACATTAGCAGAGATCAAACACATCAAAATATTGAACAAAGAAAATCATAAGGCACATTAATTACACAACGCATTGCGTACGTGTTTAAGTAGCAACACTGCAAAATGCTTGTTTAGGTAGGCAAAAACAGACAAAATACTTTTTTAGGGTATGCTTTTTAGTCTGTGGAAATACTTGATTAGGTTGCATTTTGTACTTCCATGTCACTCCTCATATCCACCTTTTGACTACAAGTGGCCGCCTTTCAGAGGATCTCTGAGACACTTTAAAAAATAATCAAATAGTGTTGTATTCTTGGTACGTAAAAAAACTTTTACATGACAATTCCCCAAATCTGGGTTTCTGGATTGGGGACAAACTACCTTTCTTTTGTTAGGCTTTATTCTTTTCCCCTTTGGTCAAAATTAGGTGTCTGCTTTGGGACGAATCCTCGCAATTTTTACACTGAACGAGGTTCATCAGTTTTATTGCGAGTAAAATACACACACTGACAAAGCGTCTTTTGTTTGCCTTGACTCTCACGAAAGATCAACCACAACTATTTCCCTTTTTTGATCAATGTATTTATTTGGATCTCTCTGGCACATGTTTTTTTATGAAATTTTTGACATAAAATATTTACAATATGACAGCATTTGGCTCCATGTTTTACAGCTTCCTTTGTGCTTAATCTTAGATAAAAGGTGAAATAAGGTGAAAAACCATTTTTTTACTGTGTTAGCAGGTTACAACCAAATAAACACTACATGGCCAGGGTGGATTAGGGCACATTTTTTCTAAACTGTTACGGACCTATCATTCTGAATCTCAGGGTGTTATTTTCCTGATAAACCATTTACTCTTTCTTTATTACAGCCTGAATTGTGACTCTCAGGATAAGGTTGTCTAGGTCAGAAACTATTTTCCTTAAGAGCATTGTACTGAAATCGGAAAATGACTGGTTTGATTAGTTCATTAGTATGCATAAGGTGTAAATTATCTGGAACTGCCTGCAAAGTGATTTTGGGGACTTCTGTGCTGACCGCATCAACTCAGATCATATTAAAACTATACTTAATAGTAATTCCATTCTTGGTACTTTTTCTCTATTCTCATATCGTCATATGTAACTAGTAGTAGTGTCCTTTCCTGAAATTCCAAAATTTGAACCAAGGCAAGGCCAAATTTTGCGCAGCATCGAGTAAAAGCTCCATGATCTTCCAGGGACATTAAATTTTTCTTATTTGAGATTGTGGTTTACAAGAACCCCTTCTCTAAAATAATTGGTACTTAAAACTTCTACCTTTATAATACACTTTGATCTCAGAATTGAAATCTCTCATTGCACCTTTAAACCTGAACATTTTACACAAAGATTTTGTTGTTCATTTTTTATAGAATTGCTCAAAGCTAAGGCCTGTTTTCATGAGATCGGTACACTAAATTCCCCTAAAAAGAACGGAGCGAGTGAGAAAAAACTTTTAACTCCGATGTCACGGTCAACTATCTCAAATATTTTCCAATCACAAAGCGAGTATTTTCAATACTTAGAGCACAATTCACTTTTTTTATTGTGTCCAATTTAGGTCACTTTTAGCCTATTTGACCTTGGGAATTTAAAAAATTGCTATTGCAGAATTATAGAAATAGTCAAAAATCCCATTGACACTTGCATCGATTTCACACACTCATATCCTTGGGTGTAGCGCCGCTACCCACAAATCTATACATGTTCTTTTGGAAATCTGTAGACCGTATATAAGCTATAAGAGTGACTAACTCCAGTTTTTGAGGCTATGTAAATAGGCAGTGAATAACAGTCTTGACTGTGGTTAGTCGCCAAGGCATAAAAGATGAAGAACCTGAAACAAAGCGTCTTCCCTGGAACGGCTACACCCCACTGCTTTTTACTCAAATCCCTAAGGAATCCGCTATATTGATTGAGAGAGGAGGTTAGACCAGGGACCACAGTTTTATGAAACAAACTTGCTTTGAAAATGATGGGAAAGATGGCTATGGTTTCTTGTACTGGTTCAAAGTAAATCAAATTTGGATAAAAGCTTGTCATATCAGGATACTGGGTTGGAATAATTTGCTTAAAAGAGACACTGGCACATTTGAAAAATAGTGCGCCCTCAAGATTTTCCAAAATCGATATTTTTGCCTGCTTGTAAAGCTTTTTATATACATTAGCCCTCACCTGAAATGATTAAGACTAAATCAGCTTCCTTATGGGTAAACAGAACGATTTTATAATTAATGTCGCCGGCGACATTAATTCAGCAGACGAGGGAAATGGCGATTAACACAAGGAAATGGACGCCGTATGCATGTTCCCCACGACATGCACCCTGTTTGACCAGTCTGTGACCTTTGTGGTTTTAATATCAATGAGCACGAGTCTATGATATTCATGTAATATACACATTTGTTGATTAAAGTTATGGAAAACTTAAAAGTTAGCCTACAAATTTCCTGGATGTCTTTAACCTCTTATTAACGTCCCTATCTGTTTTTGAGTATGTTATTTTTATGTGTAAAATGTATCTCTATTCTTCCAATGGCCTCGACTATCACTTGAGAGCAAATTGAAGAAATTTCATATTTTGTGAAAATGTGCCAGTGCCACTTTAAAGGCACTATCATTGATCCACACAAAAGTGTCCAAATATTTGAAATTAGCAGAGGTAGCTTTAAGGTCTGTAGAATTCTTAAAAGGTATTTTTTCCAAATGCAAAATTTTCACACCCATTTGACTCCTGTCCCATAATTAGTGGGTTCATTAGACCCATTTAGGATTAAGATCTTGAATTGCTTGTTTCTGTTCTCAATAGTAGCTGAATTTATTTGAAAAGGTCATCGTGAGTGCAGAAGTCAAGTGCGAATAAAGAAGCACTCATTTGTGACCAAGACTGTTAATAGAGTCAAGATTTTAACTTAAGGAAATATTAGCATCTCTTTACACTATATTTCCTGATGGTATTTGCTCCAAACAACATTTGATACATCAAATTGTGAACAGGACCAAAATTGTAAATTCTATTACCTCTGCTGCCCATTATTGAAAATGCAGCATTCCTGCCATTATGAAATGCAGCATTCTGATTGTGTCAGTTTACTGCCCTTATTCTGCAATAATGGGCCGGCGAATGCATTTTCTCATTATATCCACTGTTTTCGGTAATCGAATAGAATAAAGGGTTGCAGTATTATTTATAGGCTCATAATGTAACCTCGGCTGGAAAAATAACAAAAGTGACTCGGCTGCTCCTCGCCTTATTTATTTATCTTCTGACCTCGGAACATTATTCGCCCTAAAGGATACTGCCTCCACCCTTTATTTCCTAATCTCTGCACTCTCAACCAGTTAAGCACCATTCGATTTAATCGGAAGAATAGGATATTTAACATATACATTGTGAGGGAACTGATAAATAAGAGCCAAAGGCCTATAAAATCACAGCTACCTTACTTACATGTACAAATTATATTTGTCTATTAGCATTCTTTTATGTGACAATTTTAAATGTTTTTTTTAACACTTTTGCCATCTGAAGGATATTATTCCAATATTCAACAATGCAATATTGAAACTCGATTTTCACAAAACCAAGTTTGTAAATTGGGATCTCCAAATCAGAAGCATGTCTTTTGTATATGAATGATTATCAGAATTAGCTGTAAACATGTATAAAAGTACACAAGTCTAGACAAAGCGTCAAGCATTTGACTTACGTTTGGTGGACAGAATGGTGGAACTTAAAGGGAAAGATATCCTACTTAACATACATTTTCTAGGGTGAAATTTTTTTGTGTAAAACTGAATCTGAAATAAAACTGATAATTATTACGTGAAATTTTTTCCCATAGCACGGTACAGGCATATTTCTGCCGCGAACGTCCTTCAAGATTTGCAGAAAATCGGCTCGGCAAAAAAATACGGTTTCTTAAAACTGGACCTCGGGCTAAGACAAATAGAACTGCTCTAGTGGGAGGTCTGGGCTATAGCAAGTTTATATTTGTTTAGGCCTAAACCCACATTTTTAAAGGACTTATTTTTTGGGCGAAGGCCTTTATTTTTTTCACACCCTCCGAAATGTTGGGGTATGGTGTAAATATTACTTACTTTAAGTTTTTTCAGTACATTCACAAACTTAGTCAAGTTTTACATCACTATTTAGCTCTTGAAATACTGAACAAAAAGACACAAAGACGCATCACCATAGTTCATACCAATTGAGGAGCTTATGGCTTTTCATCATCACAATGGGTGAAATTGCATTTTTTCAAAACAATTGTCACCCTGACCGCCGACTTTCTACCCTGTTACAAATCGAAATAGATTGATCCTCATTTAATGATTTAAATATGAAAATGTACCCCTGTCACATGATTAGCATAAAGAATTAGTTTTTTTTAAAATGTTATAAACTTTAATTAACCAAATTGGTTTGGAAAGTCAAGTCAAAATTTTTGTCACTCGAACGGCCATTTTTGGCTAAAATTGGCCAAAAAACTGATTTTTTTCTCAAATTGGTGAAAATATGGGGTTTTAAGTGCCAACATCTGAACATATATTACATTTACCCTTAAGAAAAATTTAAGTAATCAAGCATTTTACTGTTTTCACCCTAAATATTTTTTTCACGACCCGTGTCCGCTAAACGTAAGTCCAAGCTTGAACACTGTCCTAAATCATTAATCATAAACTTTAATGTCATTATATTTCATATACAGAGGACTTGATGAATATCTGTTTTCACAATTTCCCACTACTCTCAAAGCTGCTTTTTGTAGTCTTGAATCTTCTTTTTATCAACTTTACCACCCACTTCCCAAACTGTTAAGGCTACACTTAATATAAATGAAGAAGTATTATCCAAATTATCACATTCAGGAATAAGTGGATAAATAAAAGAAATGTCTAAACTTTTGCAATACACCAATACTTCTTGTTAGGAGCGTCCGTACCATAGATACACACGGCCCGGGATCAGCTTACTCAGTTGTATAAATCCCGACACCACCACAAGCCATTACTAATGACTTGTGGACATGCTAAGAAGAAGAACCAATAGTTCTTGAACATTTTTTGCTTAAATTATTAATATGCTCTTTCCAAGAAAGATTTTGGTCAATTACAATACCAAGAAAATTCACTGATCAACTTTATTTTAATATTATCTATCTTAAAGGTGCATTTCGTGATTCCAGCACCTTCTCTTTTATTCATTGTTCACTAGATATCCTTTAGAAAAGCTTATTCACAAAATTGAGTTGCTCCGATCTTGCAATTTTTTGTTATGAGCAATAATTGCTTGTTTCCCACAGTCATAGGCAACTGTGCTGTAATTTCTGTCCGTTTACAGACAGAAAATACAAAATCACAAATTTCTTACAGATATGACCGAATTTGCACGTAAGATTAGGTACACATGCATTACTAAGGCTAACGGTTCAGATGATATAAAAATCTCAACTTTTTTAGTTAAGTTGGGGCACGAGGTTGTGGATCACGAAATGCTCCTTTAACTTGTATTTAATCATTTAATTGGTTGATTTTTGTATGAAAAAAAAAATCAAACTCAAAGTGAGATATTATTCATGGGCAGCACAAATACCAGTTGCAGCGAACAGTCACAGGGGTTGAACAACAATTGTGAAGTAAAAAAGATTGAAATATTCCAACAAATGCAATAAAATGGCAAATTAGTGAATCATTTTGGCACCAATGACTTTTTGACGTGGCCTAAAAAAGGCAAGCAACAGGAAACTTCAAATCAACTTTGATTAGCCTATCTACAACCATTTATTTAAAAAAGTGGTCATTCCAAAGGATTTTGAATATATTGTATATTGACCAGATCAAACCAACAGCCACATCACACAGTAAATGGGATTAAGAAATGAATAAGGCAAAACGTCTTCAATCCCTTATACCACACTGATCAATCAAGGGGAGGGGCTCTTTAGCCACAGCTATTGTGTAGTTTCTTGACCACATTTCCTATTTCAATGGCCTCAATTTTGAATTATAATTGTACGTGAGCTGGTGGGTGTAAGTTTCTACCTGTAAATAGCTTGGATTTTTTAAGTGACCTATTAAATTTGACTCTTTTAACTGGGACAGTTTATGCTAGGGTTCACACTTTTTTAAAAGCAACAGATCCTTAGATCCAGAGATGAGAGGAACAATACTTAACAATTTTACCCCAAATTGGTGTCAATCACAACATTGTTATGTTAAAGGCTACAACAAGTTAGTCTTGCTTGACCTCACAATCAAAATTGTAAAAAAAAAAAATAATTTTAAAAATTATTTTAAACACAGAACTATGGATTTTTAAGTTTTTTTTAAGTACCCACTTTTAGGAAAATTCTGCACTTTTTCATCCAAAAATTCACAAATCTGCTACTTTTTTGTTGCATAGTCAACTTGAGTTAAAGGAGGATGACCTGATTTAAGTCTATAAATTTTAAATCTTGACAGAATGTCCTTCACCCCCAAACCCCATCTGTAAAGTTTCTCGCTGATATTTCAACCTGTTTTGATGCAAGTAATTAATATTGGTCGACCAAAATATGGCATATTTTCGCTCATAACATCCAAACCAAACAACCTTTAGCCCTAAGATTTCACAGGGTAAATGAGCAAAAATAGTAACTTGCTTCTGATACCAAAATGTTGACCACTTCCAGGAAAATCTGGGGTCCCTGGGGACGAGGCTATTAGCGATCGGACCATGGCCCTTTAAGCCAAATTCAGCACTTTCTAGCCTAAGTTTGACATCTTCTGAGTCATATTTATTTTTACAAAAATTGCTACCCCTTCACAGATTCTGGCTAAAGTTCTAGACAGAAAGATGAAGAGTGCAATTGGAATGTGAACTGTGGGTGAGTTTGGATGAAGAGGGGGCCAGCTGGCTGGGTAGTATGGTCAGACACCTTCAGGCTATCAATCTCAGGCCATGATTGAGAAAGGTTAGAAAAAGGTTACAAGAAGACAGTGTTAAAAGTTTTGATTAGGGTTAAGGTACTTTTATATTGTCCCTTTTACTTTGATAGGTAGATATCTTTTGTGTGTGCAATATCTTTTTACCTGCTAGATTATTTTTTTTTTCTAATGATGATGATATTTTGTTCAAGCAATATTTGTTGTTTTTGATAAACTTCAATTTTATTTATTCACTAGTTTCTTTTTTTTTCTTTATCATTTTCAGACTTACTGTCATCATTACTGTATTTTAGCCAAAAAGATTTCTATACCAAATTTATATTGAAAAGGATCACTGATCCAGATTTTGCTACACATATTTGTAGCACATCCCATATAGACTTCAGAATACATCATTCCTGGACTGGTACCAATGGCGTAACCAGTGGGGAAAGGTGGCTAGAGCCCTCAGCTAAGAACCCTTGTCCCCCACAATGAACTGACCATTCTCTATGGAGAAGGACCCAAATTCACCCACTCAATGAATTCCTCGGCACCCCTTCTGCCCCCCCCCCCCCCCATTTGCAAAGGTCTGGTTACGGGAATTACGCCACAACCTGGTACCAAATTCTTGTGTTGTTAAAGGTGGGTGACCCAATCTTATTTCGATTATTCAAATGATGCTTTCACCCTCACGTCAAAGCAGATCACCAAAACACCCGATTACAAATTTTGAGTTAAATCATTCAAGCTAGAGCAGAAACAAAATTTGGGAACCAAATTGGCCCATAGGACAGTGTGTTTGAGCTGGTGTGGTCATTTGGGTACATCTTTGCTCAAAACATCAAAAGCAAACATTCCTCTGGCCTTAAAGAGACACTGGCACATTTGAAAAATAGTGTGCCCCCTAGATTTTTCAAAATTGATATTTTTGCATGGTTGTAAAGCTTTATATACATTAGCCCTCACCTGACATTATTAAACCCATATCAGCGCGCTTATGGGTAAACAGAACGATTTTATAATTAATGTCGCCGGCTACATTAATTCAGCAGAAGAGACGCGGAATGGCGTGTAACACAATAACACACACGCTAGAGTGATTCTCACGGCATGTCCAACCTGTTTGAGCTGGTCCTGTGCCTTTGTGGTTTTAAATATTCAAGAGTATGAGTCTCTGATAGTCATGTAATAAATTTGTTTGATTAAAGTTACAATCCACTAAAGGTAGCCTACAAATTCCCTTTGGATGTCTTTACCCTCTTATTATGTCCCAATCTGTTTTTTTAAGTATGTTATTTTTTATATGTAAAATATATCTTTATTCTTCCCAATGGCCTAGACTATCATTTGCGAGCAAATCGTGAAATTTCAATTTTCGAAATGTGCCAGTGCCGCTTTAAATTTCACTGTGTAAAGAGAAAACATTAACTTGTTTGTGACACCCACATCTCAATTTTGATGAGGTAAGTGGGTTATTAAAGTTTTTGAAAGGGTGGGGTCACTTTTAAGCACATTAAGCACAATTTTTTTCATTCTATATTGTGCAATATGGATCAACTGTCATTACCTGTAGATTGCAGCATGTAATTTAAAAAGTTTTTTTAACAAGTCTTCTTTCTTCAAATTTCAGCTGGAAATAAAATAATTGGAGTACATTTTTAATTTTTCCCCCAAATTATTCCACTCACAAAATTCCATCCATGCAAAAGATACCTTTTACAGCATTCAATTGAATGGATCTTTCACGTGTATTATCGCCCTTCATAAATTGGACAACCTTTGGCTTATTTTAAAAGGTACTAGGTGGTATATACTATTCGCCAAGTTTCTAAGCAAATTGACAACTCTCGGTTCAGAGGTAACTTGGGCAGATTACGGCACAAAAGGGTATCATTCATAACATACAATTAGAGGATTTAACAATGAATAATTTCATTTTAATCTGGTCAGTGTTTGGTTGTCAGTCTATCCTGCTAGTGACAAAAGATCTCACCTTGGTGACATTAAAAAAAATCAAATTAATAAAGAAATTACTAACTACTCAAGTGAGGCAAGTAATTAAGCTTTCCCCTTGATGACCAAGAAATTGAAAAAGAGCCATTTCCTTGCCCCCACAATCGAACAGGGGAATATCCTGTACGAACCTTGGTGTACTAGAGGGGTGCTTTTATCGTCGATGAGCTAATTTGGTGTTTGAAGGGTTATGTTTAACTATACAGTTACATAAGCTTTGTCAAATACTTTATTTTGCTGGCTTTTTTAGCACATGAGATGCAGAAATTGTTTATCAATTTGTTATTACTAAGTACTTAAAGGTCAAGCGAGAGATTTCACATAATAGATGTTCCTAAAAAAATGAAAATTCTGATTTTTGCACATGGTGTAAAGCTTCTACCAAATATACCCCATGTGAAAGGATTAAGCGGAGAACTTTTTCTCCTGACAAAAATTGTGACTTTCTAATTTCGTATAGGAGCAAAATACAAAATTCAACCTAGTTTTCTATTGAAATACAATCATATACAATCACCTTTTGTTTTCATTTTTAAGTTTTTCTGTGTTAAGCAAAACAAGGTACAGGATCTACTGAGTGTCTAATTATATAATGCAATCACTACATAATCACAGAAAATATGGAATGACTTGAAATCCTCTCGTTGCACCTTAACCTTTACCACCCGCTAGATTCCTTTAAGCCGGGGTTTATAACAAGTAAGTCAGTGGCAAAAAATATCAAGGTGACACAACTGATTTGGATTATTAAAGGGCATTTCGTGATCCACATCCTCGTCCCCCCGACTTACCTAAAAAAAGTGAGATTTTTATATCATCTGAACCGTTTATCTTAGGTAATCCATGTGTACCTAATTATGTGCAATTCGGTTTTTTTTTTAATGTTTTATTATTTTGTAAATTTGGTTTTCTGTCCGTAAACGTACAGAAATTACAGTACAGTTGCCTATGGGACCTTGGGACCCCAGCAAATCGCTTCATAACACAAAACCGCAAGATCGGAATCAACTCAAATTTTTATGAATAGCTTTTCTTTCTCAAGGATATCTATTGAACATGAATAAAACAGAAGGTGCTGGAATCACGAAATGGACCCTTTAATACCACTGACTCAGTCGAAATTGACGTTTGATGAGAGGTCATTTTTTTTACAACAAGTCTCATGGGGAGTTATTTAGTGGTGTGAGTCCATAAGCATACCAAGTATGAACTTGATCCATTACTACTGCACTAAAAAGCCTGACAAACAATTTTAACCAAAATTGTATATACCATAAGTTTGACACATCAGAATACACGACAAAAAAAAAAAACACCGACAGCGGACAGAAGTTGCTCATTTTTAACTGGTAATCCACAAAAGCACAGTCCCTGCAGTCCCAGAGGAGTCACTCTTCAGCAGATGACATTATTGGGTTACTTTCAGAGTCTTGGCACTGTTGGGTATGTTGGATACCTACATCTTGTTACAGACCTACGAAAAATCTGGTGTCTTTTATTTTTTAATTTTTTTTGCTTGTTTATCCAATCATAGTGCCCTTTACTAAATATGGGGAAAAATCAAGCTAAGAATATCTTTCGTCACTGAAAGATAATTACACTAAGAGTATAGTCTTACATTTATTATGTGTTTCAGTGATCCGCTCACTAAAACACACTCCCTACCCCATACTACAAATGTCAGATATTGTCTTTCTATATCCAAACCCTGTTGATCCATAACCACTGTTCATTTACCCCAACAATCACTGTGGAACAAGCATACTTGAGTATTGAAAACAAGGACCCGTATTACATGTTTACCTCACACAACAATTTATTTTGTTTTCCCCCATTTGGTCCAGTTCTAGTGCAACAAACACCGGCCTACAAAGCCGGCAAACAATGCCATCCAATACCCATACCCAAAAGTGCAGGGTGAAAAAACATGTGCTTGTGCTTACAAACATTTATACAAGAAAAGACTACTGACTTTGTGGCCGGTAAGAACGGAAATCGGAAAAGTCAACTCTTTTTTTTCTGTAACCATGGTTGTTTCATAATATTTGCTTTGAAATCAAGTAAAATGGGCTTCTTGGGCTAAACCACTAATTATAGAACAATGTGCATATACCATACAATATTAATCTTAAAAGATACATGTTATACCACATAACCTGAGCAGATTTTATTTGACAAAAGTACTTAACAGCCAACGATCAGTGTTTGGCAATTGGGCCTCAATTGGGAAGTTTGGAAAGCTCTTATATCATGAAATTATACTTTTTGATCATTACTGATGACCACTCGCCCCATCAAACTTTAGATTTTGGTCTCATTGGAAACCTCATATTTTTTCTAATGTCATCAATATTTTGGCTGCACTTTTCCAAGAAAAAAAAACAAGTTTGTATCAGAAGACCATGTGCATTTTGTTTAAAATTGGTCTTTGACCACATATTTTTTTTCTTTAGGTTTTTACTCACTTGAAATTTAAAAAAAAAAAATGAAAATTGAAAAAAGTGGGTCAAAAATGCATTAAAAAAGAAACGCATTTTGAATTAGCGTTTTTTCTGCAAAAAAAAAAAACGCATTTTCGCATTGTGATTTTTCACATTTCTTCTGAGACAAACTTTTTCTTTTTTTGGGACTTACCAAAATTTATTCTGTACTGTACAGGCTATTTCAAATGATTCAAATGAAATTTTGAAATTAAGGTATGTTGGTGGTGATGGAATTTCATTATTAAACAAAGAAAATTATGTTCTAAGTGGGTGTGCATCTTAACGACTCTACAACCAAAGTTCTATCATTCACGTCAGAGACTAAAGGAATTTACTTACACAGAGAATTGATTTCAATTGTGGGAAGACCCAGATCCCCCTTATTATTGCAATTTTATTTAAGAGCAGTTTTGGTCAAAACCAAAGGTACATTAAACACGATCTCAAACAAACAAACAAAAATACCAAAATATCTTTTGAAATTACAGTGATTACCAAACAAAAGCTCCAGCAATTCTCAACATAGTTGTAGGCCTACGTAGAGAGATGTTCAGGTAAACAACCTGCCACTTTTTGGTCACGGCAAAGTGGTGACAAGACGGCGATAAATCGGGCCTCATCACTTTCCGTAATTATCTACTATTCATTGACAATGAGCTGAGCGACTACACAATACTGCAGGCCGACAACTTTAATAAATTTCCTGCTGCCTTATTGCAGTTGAAAAGACGGCAAGTGTCGTTGGCTTTATGCATGACGAGCCAAGCACAGGGCAGGCTTGTATGGCCGAAACGTGCCGGTGTGAAAAAGGCACATTGGCGCTCAATTCACTGGTGAAATTGGAGGCAGGCATGCCTGAAATGCCCGTTAAAACAGGTGATGGGATTTGCAAGTGAAAGTCTGAGCATGTTGTGGTTTTGAAGTGATAGTTAAGGGTTTGTGGTAAACAAGTTTGTTTTGGACTATGATTATTCTTATTCATAATGAACAAAATTACAACAAAAATGGTATTTACTGTACTCAGTGCTGAAGAGAAGGTGGGGTCTGGAATCAATGGCCTTGAAATTGATTGTGAGCCCTTGGATTTTTTCCAACTCCAGGGGCCTCAATATGTTTGCAATATCTACCTTGTTGTCACTAAAATGGACTATTTAACACACTTTTTTGGAGAGATGTAATTTCTTTCAAAATCTGCACTTGTAAAGTACCTACACTCTAAATTGATAACATACTGTAAACTAAATCTCTCTTATTACGGGCAATTCATTGGTTCTTAGCCATGTGATATGAGACGATATCAAATGGTACAGCGCGTACGCGTCAATGCGCTACACATACGCAGTACTCGGGCCAATCAAAGGTGCATAGTAACAACAGACTGATCATTTTAAAAAAGCAGGTGGAGTTCTTTGGATATAATCTATCATAATTTTAGTATAGTAATATGTTACTAATATAGCTTCTTATTTTGAATAAAGTGTTAAAGAATGAGAATAAAGGTATTGTTTTTAGCCTCTGCCATTTATCTATCGTGTCATATCACACAAGCGACAGCACTATTTTAGCGTAAAACAACTCGGCTGCGCTTCATTGTTCTACTTCAAATAATGCTGTTGCCTGTGTGATATGACACGTTGGATACACAGCAGAGGCTAAAACAATATCTTTATTTTCTAAATAAAGTATTTTTAATAATATAATGTTCATATAAAGTATTTTTATCTTGTATGATTTTGTCTCGCATTTTGTTAATCTTTATACTACCGAATCCCTCCTTGGGCAAGTCTTTATGCACAGGTAGATAAAGCTACAGTAAAAAGAATGCTCAAGTAAATAAAACTGTCTACTATACCTCAAATGCCCATGCATGTGAAATGCAAATGAGTCACCATGCTTATTGTGCAATTGGAGCCTACTTTTCTGACCACAAAAATATCAACATTTTTGCCATTCACTAAGTTCCAGCTCTCCTTTTGTCACCACTCATCAGCGATTCACCTCATTAATAAAGGGGAGACACAAGAGGGGTTTTACAACTTGATCAGCAACTGAATAACCCTGGCTTTTAGCTGCAATTCTGACCTCGTTTGAAAGTGAACTCTTAGTTAATTACCATAATTATCCCAGGTATTTACTCCTGACTAAACCAAAGAATCAATTTTAAAAGTGGCAGGCCAAAAGTGCATATTTCAAGGTCATTGTGTTACAATGGAAGCATATTTAGCAACTTGTATGCAATGAAAAAAAATTGAGGGGAAAAAAAAAAAAAAAAAAAAAAAAACGGCCCAAATGCAACGAGGAACATCGCGTCATTTACCGGTAAGACGGCCCAGATGCAATGAGGGCCAATGCGAGTCATTTGCGCGACAAAAAATAGTTGTTGACGGCCCAGATGCAACGAGAAACATTTTCCGACCGGTACCACGTTTTCGTTGCGTCTCATTGCCCCTCGGCCGCGTTAGGGTTAATAAAGTGGAGACACAAGAGGGGTTTTACAACTTGATCAGCAACTGAATAACCCTGGCTTTTAGCTGCAATTCTGACCTTGTTTGAAAGTGAACTCTTAGTTAATTACCATAATTATCCCAGGTATTTACTCCTGACTAAACCAAAGAATCAATTTTAAAAGTGGCAGGCCAAAAGTGCATATTTCAAGGTCATTGTGTTACAATGGAAGCATATTTAGCAACTTGTATGCAATGAAAAAAAATTGAGGGGAAAAGGGAAATGACCTTAGTTTGTTAAAATTAGACTACTAGGAAAAAGTTGAGACACTTTTTAGGCTACTTTTGGGCATTCTATGAAAAACTTCATGAAATTTCTCCATTTAAAAGTTCATGTTCCCCGCTCCCGACGGCTCTTACACACAATTATTTTAGTATTCCCCTCAACTCCTCCATTCCCTATTCAATGGCCCCTCCCTAAAAGGGTAATTGCTAAATTAGAGAGCTATGTTGTAATTAAAGGTTGCCATGAAAGTTTAAACATACTCTGATCTTAAATTACATGCCATTGTGCATGCAAAATGTGTTTCCTGAACTGAAATAGATATATTGACAATAAAGCCTTTGCCGAATATCTTTGCAGAAGTTTTGGTAATAAGGGTAAGTACAGAAGGCCCTGACCATCCAGAATAATGCATTAAATAGTTAAAATTAAATAACATTGTTGCTCAATTAAATTTTAAAAACATTCATTTTTCTCAACAACAATACCTATCCCTTTGATTATTACACTTAAGTTTTAATTTCAGAAATGTCAACAAAGTTTCTCATTCTTACCTTTCTTTGATTTAGCACCAATTTTTAATTGGAAGGCCATGAAATATGTGTTTCAGTTTCTTCCATTATCTGTAAAATAAAAGGTGGTAAGTAGTTGTTAGTGTGAATATAAGTATTAGTGCCATTACAACGGGAGCAGGTTTTGTGACACAGTACAAGTGAGCCCTCTCTTTGATTTTGACCCATATGAGCTTGTTCATTGTAAACGTGGTAGTGAGCCCTCTGTAGTGATAATCCAGTTATGTACACAAGTGTTTTGTAAACTTTCAACCAATAACAATGACTCACTGAGAAGATTCCCAATTCAAGGAAAATATGACACTATATTTTTGGAATAATAATAATAATAATTAAATATATAAAAAAAAGATATAAGATATATCAGGTGGGAATGGCAATGGATCTAAATTCTTGAGAAAGCTCCATAGGGTGTATTGAGTCCATTCCACAATGCACCAGTTTTGGGAAACTCTACCTCAACAAGGTCATGTGAATGATGTGATCCCATAAAAATTCTTTTCTTAACACATAAAACCCCTTACTTTTACACTCATTTTTGCCCACAAAGCATTAGTACTTACGTAATTTTTAGCATGATTGCGGTTCTTTGACTTCTTGAACACTTTTCATCCCTTAGTACTTATATGTTTAGTACATACAGTACAATATAACTTGCAATGCATTATGGGATTGGTTTAAAAATACCCTCTGAGTAAGCTTTATCTTAGGATGTAATTCAACATTTTGAGTTGGTCAATGTTGTTGGAATATGACCAAAACGTTGTCTTTTCCAATGTTTTATGGCATAGAAATACATAGATGTCACTGACTGTAAAGACTAGTACTGTATTTGTTAAAATGTTCCTGATAATATAACTATGACCTTTTTTGTAATTTATTATTTTTGAGAAGGTATCTGACACAAAATGACAACAACAAAATGGATACAAATGATGGTTATTCAGTTTGATTATAAGACTTGTCACTGTGAAGTCTGGCAGATATGTCACTGCTTCCAAAATGCAAGTAAAAATTCCCACTTTTTGACTGTATTCCCAAAAATGAGATGTCACTCAAAATTTTGTTATGTGCAAGAAATGTTAAAATATTTAAGCTGTCATATTAAACAAAACATTAATAGCCCAAATTACTTTTTTTCTAACTTGTTACTTTAACTGAGATTCAATGTATCTTATTTTGCATACTGTACAAGTTAATTTGACAAGCAATTTAAAAGATACTCAGGGAGTAGAATTCTGCAGTTATAGCAATTCAATGGCTATGCCAGGTAGAGTGTAAACTGTGGTTGGTATTCATGTATGCTTTAATGACAAGGATTAACTCATATTTCAAGTTGTTCAAATAAAATCTACTGTAAAGAAAGCTGGAACCTATTTTTCCTGATCAGATTTGCTGTACATATATGAGCAATTAATACCTAATACTTATTGAAAACAAATACCTAGTTTTACAGTAAATCAATATACTGATGAATATTGACGATATAATTTTATTTTTTGGCAATTAACAAATTGAAAAGAAGCAGATTGGACAAATGCTCTATCAGCTTTTTAAAAAGATTAAAGAGGATGTTGGCCCGTTTAACTGTTTATGCATGATTCCAGCAGGACTTATGACTTAATACATGCTGGTCAGTTCCAGTCTTTATCATTACATTTTATATTTTGTTAGTTTTTTTTTCAAAATGTTTTAAAAAACTACTTTAACAGCAAAACATGGTTTGCTTAACTCAGATTCTTAAAGCTTTTTATACTTGAGATAAATATATTGAAAGCCACCAAATAAAACAAAAAATCAGGCTAGCCTTTGAAAGTACAGATTGCTCAAGATTATTATTACATGAAGCATTGAAATTTTCTTCCTATGTCTACTTCAGAGGGCAAAAAAGGGCAAACAGTGAGTGTGACTGTAATGTGATAGTCCGATATCCCACAATGTTTGGGTTATGTGCCCTACCGATAACATAATTTAATATTGATACCTGGGGTGAAATTGACAATGATTACAATAGCAATGGAATAATTGGAATGGGGGAATATTAATGGTTTGATTTGAGTGGGAGACCTCCTTCTTTCTTGCAATTGGATTAAAATATGTTGACAGAGGTGCAGAAAAGGCAGCATGGTTAGCAAAAGATGGTGTGGTTATAGCCAAGTTTGTGAAATGAAAATGTTTAAGTTATCACCTTGTCAGTATTTTGATAACTTATTTTTATTTCTTTGTTTTTTAAGGTCACACAAAAAGAATAATGATTAAGTTCAAAAGGTTTCCAATATGAATATTCACACTAATAATAATATCAGAAAAGGTAGAGGATATCCACTCTTTTTGTTCCTGAAGGGCATGTCTACATAAGATCAAGTACCAAACTAACCATGCAATGGCCAATTAAATTCTTGGGTAGAAATTTTAAGTAATCAGTAAGATGATATTCAAGGAACATCCAAAACTGGTCTACATAATAACTCTAACTTTTTTTTAAAGTTTGAACAAAAGTCACAGATTTTGTCATTGTTGGTAAGCCTATCACATGGATACACACTGCATTGGACACAGAATTATCTCTAGTATTAATAAAATCTAGTTTGGCATGTGACCAAGTAAAGAAAGTGAAAATTGGTTTATAACTATATGGTAGCACACTTGTTCTGAAATATATTTTAAGGGAGGGGTCATTATTTATACCATAGGGAATGTAAGGGTTTAGGGGGAATATGTAAAAAGAAATTGTAGAGGGGAATGCGAAATCTTCCCTGAATATGAACTTTATTTAATGGGGGAAATTTCGTAAAATGAGGGGAAATGTGAAATTTTTTGCCGAAAAATTTGAAATCCTCCATCCCCACAGTGTAAATAATGATCCGTCCCTAAGGATGGGATTATATTCAAGTACTGGACTATGCTTGAGTCGGTGTAGTTTCCTTGTACTTTTGAACAAGTGCTCCTCACATACCTTTGTAGAGTATTGAATTTGATTACATACCACAATGAACTTTTAAGTTGCATTTCATTTAGTGTAACAAATCTAATTTTGACTTTCTTTTTTCACATTTTTCATCACTAACTTTTTAAATCCTGTTTTGCTTGGTTTTCACCTTTGCATCATTGCCTTTTTCAGCTTCAAATTATTTTTTGCAAAATGCAAACTTAAGCAAAAAAAAATACACGTCGCGGTTCTCGAACCGCTAAATCCCCCTGGCGGGAGCGGTTTTCAAATTTTTAAATAATTCAGCTGCAAATGTCATACCCTTGTGATTTTTCTTATTTTTTAACAAGTTAAGGTTTCTTCCCGGGCCCACCCATTGACCCCACCCATACGCCCGGACCTCACCCATAACCGGTGGGATGCCAAACCCATACCCCCAGACCCCACCCCATGCCTCTAGATCCCACCCAATACCCCAGACCCCAAACCTCCTTTATTACCCCCACTAACCTGCACCCCATGATCCCCACCTCATACCCCCAGACACCACCTCATAATCCAGACTCCACCTCATACCCAGACTCCACCTCATACCCCCTTACCCTTGACCAGCATACCCAAACCACACCCCATAGCCCTTACCCCACCCCAATTCACCAAAGTCCGAGTACAAACCCATGATCCCTGGACCACGCCATACCTCCAGGTCCCACCCCATACCCACTCCAGGTCCCACCCCATACCCACTCCGGTCTCACCCCATACGCATGGCATACGCACACGTGGCACGTCAGTCATGCATACCGCAGAGCAATGTCGGCGAATGCATACGCACACGGCGAGCAACGCATACGCGCATGTACGCAGAGTATGCGCATGCATACGCACATGTGCGCACGTCTGCGCTTCATACGCGCCGTTGCGCACGTCTCGCATGTACACACGTCCGTGCATGCATACGCGAATATCCGTGCATGCATCACGCGAATGTACGCAATATACGGGGCACATGTACGCAAAAACGTCCGCGGCATGCCTACGGCATATCGCGCATGCATACGGAGCAGTCCGATCATGCATACGCGCATGTCTCCGCGCATGCATACGCGCATGTCGCGCAATGAATACGCGGCATGTCCGCGAATGAATACGCACACGTGCGCACGCATACGGCGCATGTCCTGCAGTCTGCATGCATAAGCACATGTGCGAAATCACACATGCATAACGCCGCATGTCTCCCCATGCATACACGCATGTACGCACGTCCGCGCCCCATGCATACGCGCAGGTGCACAAGTCCGCGCCTGCATACGCGCATGTGCGAACAATGTCCGCTGCAGCATACGCACTACGTGTGCCAACGAATACGCGCATGTACGCAGGACTGCGCATGCATACGCATATGTGCGAACGTCTGCGCATTCAGAGGGCATGTGCGCAACGTCTACGCAGGCATACGCGTATGTACGCACGTCCGCGGCATGCATACGCGCACGTCCGCGCAGGCATACTCGAACGTCCGCGCTGCATACTCGCACGTCCAGCATGCATACGGGCACGTCCGAGACATGCATACGCGCATGTTCTCGCATGGGCATACGCGCACGTCCGTGCATGCATATGCGACAAACCCCTTAAACCCAAAACCCCTTAAACCAAACATCCCCTTAAACCCCAACAACCCCCGTAAAAGACCTGACAATCCCCCTTAAAACTCGTGCCAAAGCAAAAAAAACCCACCTGTAAACCACAACAAGCCCCCTTAAGCCCAGACAACCCCCCTTACAACCCGGACAACCCCTTGAAACCCGGACAACCCACCTTAAACCCCACAATCCCCCTAGCCCAGACAACCCCGCATTAAACCCGGACAAACCCATGTGCAAGTCCGCGCAATGCATGCGCACATGTGCGCATACGCGCGGTGCGCGGCTGTGTGCACGTCTGCGCATGCATTCGCGTATTATGTGCCACAAAACCCTTAAACCCAAAAAAACACCCATATAAACCCAAAACTCCCTTAAACCCCCAAACAACACCCCCTTAAACCTGGACTACCCCCCTTAAACCCGTGCAACCCACCTTTAAACCACAACAAGCCCCCTTAGGCCCAGACAACCCGCCCCCTAAACCTGGACAACCCTTTAAACCCGGACAACCCACATTAAACCCCAAAACAATCCCCCCTAAGTCCAGACAACCCCCCTTAAACCCGGACAACCCTGTAAAAACCGGACAACCCACCTTAAACCCCAACAACCCACCTTAAACCCAAACAATCCCCCATAAACCCAAAACTCCCGAAAAGCTGGCACACCCCCCTTAACCCTCGTTACTGAGCCATTTTTGAATACAAAACTCCGAAGGGGGAGTGGTTACCACCCCCACTGTTCTTTTGTGTCCTGAGGGATGTCTACTAAGGACAATTACCAACTTAACCATGCAAGGGCATTAAATGTTGGGTAGAAACTTTTAAAGGTAACAGGTTAGAGGAGTTATATTCAAGGAACATCCAAAACTGGCTACAATAAAATGAATCTAACATTTTTTAAAGTTTGAACCAAAAGTCACAGATGTTTTGTCATTGATTGGAGCCTATCACATCGGAACACACTGCATGTGGAGCACAGAATTATCTCCTAGTATAATAAAATCTAGTTTGGCATGTGACACCAAGTAAAGAAGAGTGAAAATTGGGGTTATAACTTATTGGTTGGTAGCACACTGTGTACTGAAATATAGTTTTGTAAGGGACTAGGGGTCATGTATTATCCCATAGGGAATCGTACGGTTTCGGGGGAGAATATGTAAAAAGAACTTGTAGAGGGGAATGCGATAATCTTCGCCTGAATATGAACTTTATTTAATGGGGGAAATTTCGTAAAATGCGGGGAAATGTGAAATTTTTTGCCGAAGAAAAATTTTGAAATTCCTCACAAAATTTGCAATTTAAAAATAAATGGGACCCGTCCTAAGGATGGGATTATCATTCAAGTACGGACTATGCTGAGTCGGTGTAGTTTTCCTTGTTACTTGTTGAAACAAGTTGCTCCACTCACATACCTTTGTAGAGTATTAGAATACATGATAATAACACCATGAACTTTGAAGTTGCATTTTCCAATTAGTGTACAACAAATCTAAGTTTGACTTATTTTTTTACACAATTTTCATCACTACACTTTTTTTAAATCTGTTTTGCTTGGTTTTCACCTTTGCATCATTTGCCTTTTTCAGCTGTCCCCACCCCCCCGATTTATTTTTGCAAAATGCAAACATAAGCAAAAAAAAATACACGTGCGGTTCTCGAACCGCTAAATCCCCCTGGTGGGAGTGCGGTTTTCAATTTTTAAATTAATCAGCTGCATAAATGTCATTACCTTGTGATTTTTCTTATTTTAACAACGTTATGATTCTGCCCGGGCCCACCCCATGACCTCCACCCTACTCCGGACCGCAGCCACCCCATACCTTTGGATCCAAACCATAATGTCCAGACCCCACCTGCATACCTACTAGATCCCACCCACCCAATACCACAGACCCCAAACCTTCGGTTATTACCCCCCACTAACTCTGCACCCCACAATCCCCAACTCCACCTCACTACCCCCAGGGGACACACCTCATAACATCCAGACTCCACCTCGACACCAGACTCCACCTCATACACCCCTTACCCTCAGACCCCAGCCATTCACCCAAAAACCACACCCCAGAGCCCTTTACCCCACACCATATATCTCACCCCACACAACGTCCCCCAGAGTACCAAACCCATATCCCTGGAACCCACCCCCATACCTCACAGGTCTGTCACGCCATACCCACCTCCATGGTTCGCAACCCCATACCCACTCCAGTGGTCCCACCCCTATACGCATGCATGCATACGCACATGTGCGCACGTCTGCGATTATACGCGCAGAGTGCGCACGTCCTGCGCATGCATACGTAGCATCCTATGTACGAACGTCCGCGCATGCATCGCGGCATATCCGTGAAGGCATAGGTCCGCCATGTATTGTCATCCATACGGGATGTACAGCACGTCCGCGCATGATAATCGCATATCGGGCATGCATACGCCGACCCTGTCCCGCTCATGGCATCGCGCATGTCCGTGCATGAATACGCGCATGTCCGCGAACACCTATGAATAGCATCAGTGCGGCAACGCAGTACATCCTCGCATGTCCGGAGGTCTGCGCATGTAGCATCATAAGCACATCGGTGCCGCACATTCACACATGAGATACTGCGAATGTCTCCGAATGCATAATCGATCAGATAAGGCACGTCTCTTTTCCCGACGCGATGCATACTGCCGCATGTGCGACTGTTTCCTCGTCGTCATGCATAACGCGCATGTGCGACCGTCCGAGCATGCATACGCACCGTTGTGGTTGCACGCGATTTACGCGCATGTATATCGCATATGTGGAACATCTGCTCCGTCATATGGATGTCAGCACGTCTAAGCATTGCATACGCGTATGTACGACTCACACGTTCCGCTTGCATGCAACGCGCAACTGTTCGACGCATGCATCATCCGCAGTCCGCGCAATTGCCTCGCTCACGTTCTGTGCATGCATACGCGACAAACCCTTAAACCCAAAACCCCCCTTAAACCCAAAAATAAAAATAAATCCCCTTAAAACCCCAACAACCCCCCTTAAACCTGGCAAACCCCCCCTTAAACCTGGGACAAACCCCCCCTTAAACTTGTGCAACCCACCTTAACCACAAAACAAGCCCACTTAAGCCCAGACAACCCCCCTTATACCCAGACAACTCCCCCCTTAAACCCGGAACACCCTTTAAACCAGGACAACCACCTTTAAACCCCAACAACCCACCGAAACCCCCACAATCCCCCCTTAAGCCCAGACAACCCCCCTTAAAACCCGGGACAAACCCCAGGTGCAACGTCGCCGCAATGCATACAGCACATGCGCGCATACTGCGTCCAGGGTGCACGTCTGCCGCAGCATACGCGTATAGTGCCACAAAAATCCCCTTAACCACCCCCCTTAACCAAAAATCCTTAATAGCCAACACCCCCCTTAAACATGACCAACCCCCTTTAAACTCTTGCAACCCACCTTAAACCCACAACAAGCCCCTTAACCCCAGACAACCCACCACCCCTTAACCGAAACAACCCCTTAAACCCGGACAACCCACCTTAAACCCCAACAATCCCCCTTAAACCCCAACAACCCCCCTTAGGCTGGACAAGCCCCTTAACCTCTCGTCTACCGAGCCATTTTTGTACAAAACTCCCCGAAGGGGGGGGTGGTTCCACCCCGCCTGTACTTTCATTGCTGAACACCCGATTCCTTGAATTTTGGTACCAAAGGATTAGCTATTGGAGGTTCTTCTTTCCATTGGTACCAAAATAAGTACTTAACTGACCACATTTATGAACGTCACCATGACGTCATATGTTGAGGAAACAGGAAAGTACGAAAAATACAGAATATAGGGTGGAAAATTGAATTTCGTCAAGTAGAGACCTCAAACACCCTATTATACCTCTAAAATGATGTCATTCTATAAAACTAGTTCATTTCCCATAAGTGAGTAAAAAACCGCATGAAATATCTGATTTCATAACCTTTTGGCGAAATAAATTGACTTTTTCCACTGTGTGTGTTATGGAAATGGCATAGTTGCTGACATGCGATTTATGACGTAATTGTGACGTGTAGATGTCGATAGGCTATTTTGTGTTGGTACTCATTTTGGGTCAATTGAAAGAGGAGGGACCCAGCTATCTTGGTACCATCCAAAATCAAGTGTCTGTGTGATGTTCCTGTGTGGTGTTAGGCATGTTGGTACTTCTCTTCCGGCGGGGGGGGTGTTACCACCCCTCCCCCTATCGATCACTTTGGGATCACCCTGATCTTATCTAACCCCCCGGGGGATGTTAGTTTTTTGGATTAAAAGGAGCGGGGATAGAGTAGTTGTCAACTTGACAATTATAATTAATATAAGTTTGATCAAAAAAGGGGTTTTTTTAGCAATCCGGGGAAAAAAACCTGAAGGGGGGAGGGGGTGGTAACCACGCCCCCCCCTTCGGTAGACAATGGGTTTAAACCCGGACAACCCCCCAAACCCGGATAGAACCCACCTTAAAACCTAATCAGCGCGGGTGAGAGGCACATGATTCCCCACGCCCCTCCATCAAGTTCATCAAAATCGGACTTATAGATCTTCAGATAGTTTGGTCACAGCTTTGTGGGTAAAAAATACCCCAAATTAAAAGCTCATGAATTATGCAAACTTAGATTACCTATTAGCATATGCCACGCCCAAAATCTAAATCAGATGAAGGCATGGCAGTCCGATCCCACCCACCAAGTGTCATCAAACAGTCGCGACTTATGGGAAAAAATTCTCCGATAGTTGTCAAAATACCCCCATATTAACTCCTTAATTATGCAAACACAACGGTACCTAATAGCATATGCCACGCCCATAATTTAATCAGATGAAGGGCATGCAGTCCGATCCCACCACCAACAGTTACATCACCATAACCCTTGGGTCTCACCTGTTAATCGCGTTCACAAGATTGTGTTGGAAAAATACCCCAAATTAAGTCATTAATATGCAAATTAGGTAACTAATTAGCATCTGCCACGCCCATAATCTGAATCAGATGCAGGGCATGGAGTCCGATCCCACCCACCAAAGTTACATTCCCATAACCCTTATGGGTCTCATGTTATCGCGTGTTAACAGATGGTGTTGGAAAAATTTACCCCCAAATTAAATCATTAATTATGCCAATTATGGTACCCATATTAGCAGATGCCACGGCCCTTCTTAATTTCAGATGAAGGGCATGGCAAGTCGATTCCCACCCACCAAGGACATCACCATAACCCTTATGGGTCTCATGTTATCGCTGTGGTTCACAAGATTGTTTAGAAAAAAACACCCAAATTAAATCATTAATTATGCAAATTAGGTAACTTATTAGCATATGCCACGCCATAATCTAATCAGACGAAGGGCATTGGCCCGCACGCCCGATCCCACCCACCAAAGGTACATAACCATAAACCCCCTTATGGGTCTCATGTTATCGCGTTCACAAGATTGTGTTGGACGCCGACGCGCCGACGCCCTTCTTGACTGATAGCATCATCCCCCTTCTGCTGTTCAAGCCAGGGGGATATAAAAAAAATAAGGTGAGACATGGTATGCAAGATGGTGTGATGATGATTGAAACAAACAAACACAAGGGGTGAAATAAGGAGAAAAAAAAATCAGGTTTTCATCTCCACGAAGGAAATGGGGAATGCATAAACAGTAAACAAACAAAAAATGGGCACCGAAGGTGGTGGAACTAGAAATAGCAAAGGCACAAAGGATACAAAGTGATATTATAAGGTCATAGCATGGTAATATTTGGTTATACATAACATTGGCAATTTTTGGACACTTCAATCGCAATAGTTCTAAATTTTTTCCAATAGTGACAAATACTGACCTAAAAAAGAGGTAAAAGAATGCCACCAAAAACTGAAGCCCGGGGTTTAATGATCTACCCTTTCCTATTAATCTCCTAGTTACTCTTTGTTCTAGAGTTCAAGGTCTGTACCCCCCCCCCCCCACGTAAATATTTAGGGGGATATGGAATGTGGTAAAAGTGTTCCTTGATTTAGACAGCCCTACCACCTATGGCAACTACTCATGTTTTATGTGTGAAGTTTATCGGACGTGTATGACCAACAGAGGGCAGATGACACATACCGCAAGATATGCAGACGATCGCGCTAAGCCTCTTCCATATGCAACTCGCCCAATCAATCAAAATGGATACAGACTAAAACGATCGGTGCTTTGAGGGGGTTGCTGAGATCAAGGGTTGGTCATGTTGTTCCCAAATCCCATAAACACCCTTATCCTCATCCGATTATAATCATACAGATAAAATTAAAAAAACCACTTATAGTGGAGTTGATTCGTCAGTTCCAAAACCGTGTGTTTTTTTGTAATGAATAACGGACACGGACCCAGGTCATTTGTTTGGTGTTTGATTTATGTCTGTATTGCCGTCGCCGTAAATCTATTTTGATTAAGTTGTGTAGTGAGCTGCCTCTCACACAAAGCGGCATGGCCACATTCGGTGGCATGTGTGTGAGAACTGCTTTGATAGCAATAACACTAGTGCCATTAACTTATGGTGGCTGTGGCATAGAATTTGTTGAGGACAAGGGAATATCTGATAATGGTTGTCCTGGACTAGATTGATTGAAAAAGTAAAAGGAAATGTTTGCCTTAATTGTGACAAAAAACACCCTAGCTTGAGTGTTGTGAACCAAACCAAACAACTAATGGATGAGCGTGAGACACGCACTGGCGTTTATTCTTGACTATTTCATATTGGAGGCCGAAACAGCATTCCACTGAACAGGATCCGATATTAATTATCCCTAATTACAAATAGTGTCCTTCTTTTGTTTAAACCATGAGACATGTTCAAGCGTGTTTTTACCATTACAGGTATAGTACCAATTTAACTGCAAACTTAAAGTTTGGAAAAGTGGGCCACTTTTCAAAACAAAATGTGATGTTATTGCTTTAACCCCATGTGCACTTGCTCTATCTATTGGCATCAAGCACTATTTGAATTGGTTTGCTTGGAACAGGTTAATATGAAGTAATAAGCAAATCAAAATACAGGTAAGACTGGTGGTATTGGTTTACTATGAGTGTATCCGGGATCACCCCCCCCCCCCCTCCCCATATGTGCAAGGTGTCAAGGAAGCTGCACATAAAAGCTCCTGGTGGGGTCCAGGGGCACACGAGCCCTTTGAGGTCTGAGGAACCCATATTGCTCATATTTACAAACGATAACAACAGCGGCTCAGAAGAACTTCCCAAAGTACCTTTTTCGCCTATGAATTCGTTTTTCGTGCCACGGGAAACTCTCATACAATAAACGCAATCATAGTCCGCCTACAAAACAAACATTCATTGTACATTATCGAGAGCTGCGCCCGGGGGGGGGGTAATCAGTGGAAAGGGTAGGTTACTAGGTGCCCGCCGATAGGGTTCGCATTTTATCCCTTACTATAAACAATGGGATAGTTTCTCCGACCATGTACTATAAAGATGGGTCGATTTTGAGGTCTGCTACTATATAAAGGCCATTTTCCAATTTCTGGTCGCCAATTGTTAGCCGGTACCCTTGACCAGGCCAAAAACCACCTCTAAACTACGGCTTCAAACGCCTGAACATAACTAAACAATACATGTGTTGTTTGAACTTGATTACAAATTTTAAAACAAAGTATTCATTAAGGTGCTGTCTAAATCAATCTCAATCAAACATCAATTATGTATCATCAATAATCAAAAGATAATATATAAATAAAGTGTTAATTTCAATGAACTACTAAAACTTACTACCGGGTGTGTGCCGCGAACGAGTGGCTGCAGAGATTCCTCCTCTAAACGATTGCCGAACTTGCAAAGAGTCCTGTCGAATATTCCAGCATAAAATCTCACTTTCCAGGTTAGCTGGGACGGGTCCACGGCGACTGTCCTTACGAAGAAACCAGCACTTATAGTTTGGTCACTCCCGATCCGGAGGTCGATTAATATGCAAGTCCAAAATGCTGTAGCTTGTTTTTATCCTTGGATAACATGAGGCCATACGGGAATACAAAACCGACGAGCGCTACAGTCGGACGAAAACTACTGGAGCTGAGACTACCTCTGACAATTGTCCACTCACACGCACACGACACACATATTTGACTGCGATTATTGTCGCTGTCAACTTGAAGCAGGGGGGTCACTATACTCTGTATACGTGGAGCAAGATGTTAAGAAAACTCTCCCTTGAGTAATGATGTTGAGAATGAACACCAAGTCTGACTCATCTTCTCTCCACCAGAGCTTTATATATCTCTCAACACAATACTAAAAGGATCTGGTCCTCTCTATATGAGTCATGTGCTAAAATATAGTCCATTTAGTCTGATTCTGGAATCTGCGGTAAATGCCTAACCTTCCACATGTACTGTATAGAGTTGGGATCTCAGAGCAGCTACTCCACTGACTGTGTAATTTACAGAAGTGCGCACCTATGGTCAGACTCCTACCACATTGGGTTGATCTCTAGACTCCAGAAATTTCTAATTGGAAATCACTAAGGTTTAGCGCTCTCAGGCTTTCTGGTTTCTTTTGAGATCTTCTGTTTCCATTCTATTGCTTCAGCCCAACCAGTTATGGACATAAAACCAGGGATATTTTAGTATTATTATTACTTAGACTAATTTATAATATTTTATGTGCCAATTTATGCCTTAATCTTGCTCAAAGTGAAATAAATCATTGCTAATTCTTGGGCTGTAACCCCTCCCCCTTCAAGAAAGAACGTTTGATTGAAGCAAACTTTCGTAACCTATTTAAGGCGCTCATATCTTGAAATTTCACATACATAACTTATTCACAATGTAACATTGCCTTTTTAAAGCTTTACTTGTTTTTCTGACTTAACCTAAACATTCTTGATAGGGCATCAGCCATCCCATTATCTTGCCATCTGATGTTCTGATGTCCGTTGTACTCCTGGCCAGGTCAAACTCCACCTCACTATCCTATGATTCTTGTTTTTTCCATCCTGTGAATGAAGGTGAGGGGGATGTGATCTGTGAAAACAAGCCATGGGTGCACTGTGGTGCCCAAGTATACATCAAAATGGCCCTAATGCCAAATCAGAGCAATACACTCCTTCTCAATATGGAGTAATTTCTTGGTGGCTTGTTAAACTTCTGGGAGAATAAACGAATAGGGTGGTCTATTCCGTCTTCTCCTCTTGCATAAGAACTCCACCACACCCTTATGTCAACTGGCATCTATGGCCAATTTGATTGGTTCTGAAAGTCTGGTGCAACCGACCTGGTTTCACTAATCAGTATGGCTTTGATTTTTCTGGAAACTATTTTCCCTTCCCTGTTACCACACAAATTTGACGTTTTTTGGCTAGCAATTGGTCAAGGACTGGCAATATCTGAACAGTTTGGACAAACCTTCCTGTAAAATATCCAGCCATACCTAAGAACCTCTGAATTTCCTTACTGTACTAGGTGTGGGGAACTTCTGAATTGCTTCAACTGTTGCAGTGACATGCTTGACCTTGCCTTGACCTATTGTTCTACATGGCCTAAATCTGTGACATTGGCATGGCAAAACCTCACTCTTGACCAAATTGACTGTCAACTTGTTTTCTGACAACTTCTGAACAAGTGATGGAGCTGCCCAATGTGTTTCCCAAGACTAGACTGTTATACATCAAATCATAACATAGGCTCACAGCCTTTCCTATGTCAGCAACTATATGATTTTACCATTACTCAGAGATGCCAATGGGAGTTGGAAAAAAAATCTGAAAAATGCAACTGAGGGGAGCCGAATCGACCGGAGTATCGCCCCTCACGGCCGGGGGTGCATGGGCCCCGCTTAAGGGGCCCCTGGTGGGGTCCAGGCACGCCCCGGTGGGGTCACGAGCCGAGGGTTTCTGCACTTTAGCGCTACAGGAAAGACCATTTCTGAGAGTAAAATATCATTCCAAAAGAGTTAAAATTAACTGTAATGTGAAGAATGGGGCTAAAGCCTTAGTTCTGGGACTCCAATCATCTCCTACTAGGCATGCTTGTTTGATCAAATTCAACTTTCGGGTATTAAAAGGCCAAAGTAAACATAATGATTATTGATACAGGACACGCTTGGGGCTTTTCCTTCATTCATTCACTTTGCATCAGTGATAGCTACTGCGCAGTTCAAACCATGCAATAGCCTTCAAAATTGCACAATGGATCAAAATTTTAAAGACTTGCCGTCACTTAACACTGTTCAACCTACCCAATGAAGTTGTCCCTTCCCTATGTAAACTGCAAAGTTATCGCCTTCTCTTTGAGTAAACCTATTGAAACGTGCTTTTACTTCTCGAGTCTTTTTAAATTGTTTTCCCCCCCAAGGCTTGTAAATTCAATTGCATGTTCATTTTGTGGTCCCGGCTTCGTCGTAGGTATTTTCCGATAGAGCAAGCCTGCATGCCGGGTGACATGCTTTGCATTTTTCTAGTCTCTTATACAAAATCCGATGTACGCAAACCTATTTCATATACCGATGTCGATGTCCTTGTGAGTGCATCAGAGTCTGAGCGATCAGATTTATGATCAACATCGAATTTCCGTTTAAAAATCTCAATCTACGATCAAACAATAAAAAATCGGAAAAGTAAAACCAAATCTGAAAAATATAGAAATCGGGATTTTAATCCATAAATTGTAAAAAAATCGGATTTCCGATTAAAATCGGAAGAATGGCATCTCTTTGCCATATTCTTTGGAAGGTTGCCGGTGCGTTTTTCATACCGAAAGGCATAACTTGATACTGAAAAAAAGCCCTCCAGCAGGCAAATGCTGAAATTTCTTTCGCACAATCAGTAAGGGGACCTGTCCAATTACCCCTTCAAAAGGTCAACCTTGCTGACGAACTTTGAATTGCCAATTTTGTCAATACAATCACATCCCCTACGAGTATTGGATGATCAGTCTTTAAATCATTGATTTCCCTTCTGAAATGCTCCCACAACCTAAGGAACCATCAGGTTTTGGAACCAAAATACAGGGGAACTCCATTCACTTTTCTTGATTCATTATTGCTTTTCCAACATGTAACTCTATCTCTTGTTGAGATGTTCTTTCTTCATAGGATTTACTTTGTAAGGGTGCTGTTTTACTGGTGCACAATCACCCTCATCACACATGGTAAGCAGCATTGGTTCTACTAGAACATCAGGAAATATCCTCAACTCTGAATCACTGCTTTGATTTCACACTGTTGATTTTCCAAAGATGGCCTAGTTTTGTCTCCAAAATCCTTGCGCACCATCGAATTTTGCAATTTGATTGGATAGCCATGCTGCTTGTCATCATTGTTTGCATTATTTACAACTTCAGATTCATGATTGTCATCCTGTTTACTTTCCTCAGCATGACTTGAAGAGCACACTGGTTTTGCACTGCCACATCATCTCTACCTACGTACTCCTTCAACATATTTACGTGGCACAATTGCCTACTCT